>VYZW01032739.1:28626-42034 GCA_013401315.1 Balaeniceps rex | reverse complement strand
CCGCCCGGGGTGGCCTCGGTACGGGGCGGCGGCTCGGCCCGGCGAAGCAGACAGCCACGGAGGACATCGTCCCGCTTTTTGTCTCCTCCAGCGACCTCCCCACGGAGCCTCCCAGAGAAAATCCCGCACCCTGCTCGTCCCCGGGCCGCGCTTTCATTTTTCATTAAAAAGAGAAAATTCGCCTCCCCCAAGCCCCCCCCTTCTCCAACTTTCCCTCCTCACCTAAATTACCGGGCTGGGCGGTGTACACCTATTTATAGGAGGGTAAAAAGAAATGGGGACCATCCGTTATGGAAATATTAGGCGCTTTTTTTTTTTTTTTTTAAAAATAAAATAAAACGCAAAGGATTTACTGGGGGCATTAGCACAGCGCCCATCCCCGGCGACTCCCACCCGCCGTAACATCCCCGTTGTGGGTTTTTTTTTCCCTTTCCGCAGAGAGAACACGGAAAACAACAACGCGGCCACCAACAAACCGAACCAACTCTCGCCTCTGGATGGGAGCAAACCCCTCATGTCCAGCTCCGAAGAAGAGTTTTCTCCTCCCCAAAGCCCGGATCAGAACTCGGTCCTGCTCTTGCAGGGGAACCTCAGCCACGCC
Organism: Balaeniceps rex; assembly: GCA_013401315.1. NCBI lineage: Eukaryota > Metazoa > Chordata > Aves > Pelecaniformes > Balaenicipitidae > Balaeniceps > Balaeniceps rex. The sequence continues at coordinate 41,433 of VYZW01032739.1, read as the reverse complement.
AGGAGCTCCGGCTACTCCCTGAGCGGCTTAGCCGCATCCCAGACCCCTCACAGCCTCCAAGGCCACCAGCTCCAGGACTCGCTGCTGGGACCCCTCACGTCCAGCCTGGTGGATCTGGGATCCTAAAGGCCCGCGGCGAGCGGCCGGAGGATCGGGAGAGGAGGTTCTGCTCGGGGACAGAGGCTCTGGGTTGTACATAGAGGACAGCACCCGGTTTTACAGCTCACCCGCAGATTCTTGACGGGACTCTCGGCTCTTTCACACAACCCCACATCGGCTCCTGGTCCAGTTCCCCCCCCAGCGTCTCCCACTATCACCGTGATTTTTATTTTTTTTTTTTAATTTTTTTTTTTTCCCACGTAGCCAAACGCAGAGAGCAGCAGAAACCCTCGACCCTTCGAATTCAAATGAGCTGGTCCCAGTGGGAATTACAAAAAACAAAACAAAACAAAACAAACCCAAACCCTAAAAAAAAAAAAGGGGGGGGGAAAAACCAACCCAACCCCCATCCGGATCCGATTCCACCGAAATCAATCCCAGCCCCGCAGGCGCGGTGGGGCAGGGGCGGCCGGCGCATCCCTGCTGCTGCCTGGCCGGGTCCCCGCAGGGCCGGCGAGGAGCTGGGACAGAGGCGAGGGAGCGACCCGCGGTACCGAGCCCGGTGGGGTAGCGGGAGGAGGGAGGGGACGTTACGTTTACATTTTTCATATTTAGCCTTACCAGAAAGATTTCGATGTAGTTTAAATTTTAAAAAAAAAGGCAAAAAAAAAAAGGCAAAAGCTGCAGTATTAGAGTATTAACAAGTGCCTATGTCTTTTCGCGGCTGTGTGAGGTGGTTAGCGAGCGAGCTCCCGTGGGCCCGTGCCCCCCGGCTTCCTTCTCCTCCGTGGTGAAATGCATCGATGTGGCTAAAAATTAGGATAATAATAATAAAGTCGACGGCCGTTTCCTCCTGAACGAGTATTTCTCAGGCTGCCCCACCAACTCCACGTTGCCTTCCCCGGTCTGTCCCCGCTCACCGCCTTCCTCCTTCGGCTTGCAGAGAGCCCGCGGACGACGCTGTCCGTCTCGAGTATTTGTTACCAAAAATCGCATGTGCTTTCAGGTTTATTTTCTATTGTACCTAAACAGTCTAAATTAAACAACGCTGATGGCAGAACACCCAGGCTGCGCTTTTCTTTGCAGGTTCAAGCCTGTGCCCCCCTGCCCGCCCTTACCCCCCACCCGACGGGCTGCGGGGGGGGACAGCCAGTGCCTTCGTAACCGAGGAAGGCAGGGGAGAGGTGACCCACTGGAGTGGCTCGCGTGGGGTCGCCCCGTGGGAGCCGGGCGCCCGTGAGGGAGCGGCTCACCCCCGCCGCCCGCCCCGTCGGGGCCCCGCTGCGGCCGGGCAGCTGGGGCCGGTCCCCCCTGTTAGCGTTTTGCATCATTAAGTGCGTGTTTATTTAAGTCGCTGCCGTGTTTATTCTCGGGGTCTTGGGCCATGGAGAAATGTCACCCTCTGCAGGAGGGTCTTGCCCGGCCGGAGCGCTCCGCGTCCCTCCCCTTCACTCCCCAAACGGGCCCGCCGCCCCCGGCACCCGGCCACGCTCCAGAGCCCCCCGTGGACTCCCCGCCCGCGCCGGGCCGGGCCGGCGGATCCGTCCCCTTCCTCGCCCTCCTCGGCTCCGGCTGCGGGGGAGCCGGGGCCCGGTGCCGGGGCTGCGGCCATGGTTTCCCTCCGCCCTCCGGCCTGGCACCGGCCGCCCCCCTCGGGGCGCCCAGCCCAGATCCCGCCGGGCTTCCCGCGCCCACCGCCCTTTGGGGAGGGCATGGCCGAGGCAGTGGGGGACCCCCCGCCCCCCGGGCAGGGCCCAACGCGGCTGCGTGGGAGCAGGACGGAGGGCGCAAATCCCGCGCTTGGGCGCGCAAGCCGCGCGGGTGGACGCGCATCTGCGTGTCTGTGCGCATCCACGACCGCGGGTGAAGCCGGGGCAAAACCCGACGTCGGGTGGGAGCACGGAGTCCCCCTCCCTGCGCAGCGACCCCGGCCCCGGCAGCCCGGCCCGGGAGGGGGGCCTGGAGTCCGGCCCCGCTGCGCGCCCCGCGGGGACCTTGGGGGACGGGAGGGGACGGGACCGTCCGTGCCCCCCAGTCCAGCCTCGCCCTCTGCCCCACTCGGGGACCCTCCTCGCCCTTCCAGGACTCGTCCAGCCCCGCCGTGATCCGCCACGAAGCAGCGCAGCCCCCCAGCCCCTTGGGCAGAAAGCGGGGAACCCCCAGGTAAAGGAGGGAGATTTTTAGGGTGAGCAGCCGCGGGCTCTGCGCCCCGAGGATGGATAAGCTCCAGCTCCGTTTTTTTTTTTCCAAGCCACGGGCTCGGTGAAGAGGAAGGATAAATATTGCTGGGGGCTCCAGCCTTGCGCGGCGGGAAAGCCAGGCAGGCACTCGCAAACCAGGGGTTATTTTCAAAGCAAACAGCGCAGAGGTGCTTCATGCGCGCAGGCAGCAGCAGGGCTGAGTCTCGGGGGGGGAGCTGCCAGGGGGTGTCCCCCTCGCCCAAACCCCCCCTCCCAAGCGCAGACCCGCGGGCCGGGGCTGCTGTCAGGCCCGACGGCTGCGGAGCGGGACCACGCAGCACCGCGCAGGGCCGCGCGTGTTGCACCCCACCGCCCCCCTGGCCGCAGAGCCCTGCCCACGCCCCGACCCTCCATTTCCCTAACAGGGAGAGGGACGAAGTTGCCAACAGGCGGATGGTGCCAAGGAGGGATGGAGGATGCTGGGGGACCCCCCCGGCAATAACCCCCCGGCTGGGGAAGGGGACGGCGGGCAGGCAGAGCCAGGGAGGCCCTGTAGCTGAGCCAGGCGCAGGTTGCTGAGCTCTCCTCGATTAGGCTTGACCTCGCAGCAAGCTTTTCACAGCAAAGTCAGCCTGGGGAGGCAGCCCGGGGCTGTTTCTCACCTTGCCCTGCTTTGTATTTCCATCGGCAGGAAGGAGTTAATTCGCTCCCCCCTCCAGCTCCCGCTCACCCCCCAGGACAGATTTCACACTGTGTCCAGGTCAGCCAAAAAAAGGGAGGAAATGGAGAACAGCGGAATGATTAATTCTACCTGCTTTTCCCATGAGTGATCACCTGCTTTCGGGGTCATGAATAGCAGGTAGCTCTCTCCGTCTCCAGCTCTGAGAGGCTCATTTGTTTGGTGACAGCTGAGTGACAAGACCTGAAATCCGAGCCCTCAACTTTGCCTGATGTGTGGATAAAACCCTGGATGTTCCCTCAAACATTTCAGGAAATGAAAGTTGTAACGCGATCCCTTGTGCGCCCACATCTCCCCCAGCAACACACAAAAGCTCAAAGGAACCTTCTCGGATTAAATTCAGCCTGGAGAGGATGGAAGGAAAATGGAGAGCAGGCTGAGAAAGCTGGAACTGGCAGGCTTTTCTTCAGCACTTATTGGAAATGTCTGTCCAAAGCAGGGATTTAGAAAGGTCACCTCTACCGTAAGCACCTCTTCCTCCGGCGGAGTCAGACCGGCAGCCCGCTTCTCCCCAGCCTACCTCCACGTTGGGGGCCGCCCAGAGCCAGGGGGGGCGGGGGGTTTACGCTTAGAGTCCCCGAGCAGGAAATTCAGTGTATAAAAACAAACCCCCAAGGAGAAAAAGCCAGCCCCCCTCCTCTCTCCTTATTTCATTTCCCGGGTCACGCTGAGCCAGCGTTGTCCTGTGCCTGAGCCTCACGCCGGCTCTGCCCCTGCCCCGCTGCCAGCCCCTGCCCCGCTCCCCTTCCCCGCTGCCCCCTGGCCCCCCAGAGGGGCAGGTACGACCCTGCTCTCGGCCCCCACAACCCTGGGCCACGTGCTGGCAAATCCTCCACACAGGCCCGTGGTGAGGAGCAGATGCTCGCTGAGCCGGTGGATTTAAATGCAACATTTCCAGGCCTGGCTCCCTAAAGCTCGTGCATCCCCATCTGCCACGCCAGGAGCCCCGAGCCGCGATGTGGTTAGGAGACTTTTGTGCTCTGTGTCTTTGCAAACCAGGCCTGCTCAGCCAGACTTCAGAGCTTCGTTTTGAGCACACAGGTTTGAAATGTCAGCAGCTGGAATGAGGCAGGGTGTGCGGTACAGGCAGCATTGGATGAAGGCATCTGGACTGCCTCCCTCCTGGGTGGGTGGTTTTATCGAGCTGCCTGTCACTAGGCAGCCAGCGGGTGCTTGCGTTGTTATCCGGCCTAAAGATAAAGTACTATTTAACAATTGTTTAACTACTATCGAAGTGCTTCAGACTCTGCAGGCCTATAAAGAAAACAGCACATGCCCTGAGATAACTCTTCACCTCTGCACTTCTCCCTTACTCCTGCTTTCCTCTGGAGAGCAGCTCACAGACAGTGCATGGGCACAGGTGGAAACCTCGCTGTCTGCCCACCCGGTACGCTTCGCTTTCGGTAATTTTGCATCCGAGGAAGAGCTCACTATGGGGTGATGCTGCTGGGGGCCGGGTCTCTGTATATGCTGCCTTCAGAGGCAGGTGCTTTAACCTGCCCGATGCACACGGATGTCATTAGCAGCAGTGGAAGCAGAAAAGGTGCAGCCAGCGCAGCGCTTGGCCAACCTGGCTGCAGCAAGCCTTCTTCAAAGGTGGATTTTGCTGTTCCTGCTGGGGCTGGAGCCGTCAGGTTTTCTGAGGGCACCAGGCACTGTGTGGGGAGAGCAGAGGTGGCAGAGGCCGGATCTACAGGAGCTTTGGTTCAGCTCAAGTGTACAAGGTAACCTGAGACACCGTCATCTTTCCCAACTGGACATGGACACAACTTTAAATATGGAAACGGAGGAAAATTTGTTTTAATCTTCAGGCAGAGAGAGGAAATTACCAGGCTCCCCAGAGATTATCACCCCAACAGCAGCCTGATGCAGGCTGGAAGGAGGGCTCCAGGCTGAACCCCAGTCCTGTGCCACCCCATCTTTCCCTCCAGGTGGACTTGTCACCAAGCGCAGGAACATTTCCTCTGTCCCTGTGGTTTCCAGCATTTCTCCCACTTCCTTGAATTTTAAACAGAGGTTGAACTTTCTCCGAAGCATATAATCCCAATCCTAATAATGAGGTTAAAGAGGCAGATTCAGTTCAATTACCGTTTCCTGTTTTCGCTTGTCCAACGCCTCTGGAAAATGCCTCCATGGGCAGAGCGGCTCCTTCCCATCTCTGCCTCAGCTTCTCGTCCACAGCCTAGTTCTGCGGGGATCAGGGTTGCTTTGGTACGGTGCCGTACCTGCTCAGACTCCGGTGGCTTTCAGCTGTGATAGACAAGGTGTAGAAGATCCTCATGCCTGCTTCTCAGGATGGAAGAAAGGGGAAAAACTCATCTTTTTCTGACTTAAGGATGGAAAAGCTTTTAAGTTAATATCTGTAGCATGTATCAGCTGTGTTTTACAGGAGGGGAAACTGAGACCCAGGGAGATGACAGACCTGCTGAAGGTCAGAGCAAGGGCAGATGATGAAGTGGGGAAGGAGGCTGCCCCGCACCGGTGGCCGGTGCTCTGCATGCCCACGCTGCCTCCCTTTATAGTCCCCATAATAAGTCACCGCGGCTTATCATTATGTAATGTAATATTCCTAATAATACAAGACAAAACCAATTGACTAAAAAACAATGCCAAATGAGGCTTGTGGCTAACACTCCCTGAAGAAATTGTCTCTTTTCTAGAATTGAAAAAAAAAACCCAAGCAAATTAGAAACAATTGAAAAATGAAATCACATCTGCAAGCCATCAGGGCGCTTCTCCTGAGCCCCGAAGGATGCCTGTCTCCCCCCGCCGCTCCCGCTGCCTGGTACAGGGTGGAGGGTGCCATGGGGACCCTCAGGACTGCTCGTGCAGGCACGGGAGGCATTTTGTGGCAGCACCAGGGCTGCGGACGAGCATGGCCTCAGTGTCTGCTTCATTGAACAGAAGGACTGCGTCACGCTAGAACAAATCAGAGATGTATTTAGGGAATTAAGATCTTCATATGCCTAATCTCCCAGAGCCGGCAGGGAAACAGGGAGAGAAAGAGTGCAAGAGGGAGGGAGCACCAGCTTAGAAACTGCTGTTCCCTTCCTGGGAGCCCTCCAGGGCTGGGCAGAGGCACCGGCATGAAGAAACCGCAGAACATGCCCAACCGCTTGGCCATGGGCTGCTTGGTTCCCCATAGCCAGAGGCTGCTTTCTGCCCGCCTTGTCAGGGCTTCGCCTGCGTCACTCCTCTGCAGGAGCAGAACCGAAGTGAGCAGGAGCCGGGAGCGCTGTGTGGGCTCAGCAGCGCTCAGCTGCAGGGGACACTTCTGTCCCCCGGCATGGTGGCTTCCAACCCTGTCAGCACACAGGATCGTCGGTGGTTGGCACTACGTGCCCTTCGCAGCAGAGCTGAGGTGGGGCTGCCCTGGCCTGCTCCATGCTCCCCTGGGTGTTCAGTGGCCATTGGGTGCATGGCGGGGGAAAGCACGTGGTGGTTTTATACTACTGGAATGGCTCAGGCAGGGACACACATCACTGCTGTCCCCATGGGAGGGGGAGATGCTGAGGGTTGAGCTGGAAGGAATCTCTGTGGGCAGAAGTGGCCCTCAAGCCAAAGTCCCCAAAGGCCCAGGAGGTGCTTGACAGGGAGGTGGGGTATTTCTCAGAGGGAAGAGTGCAGGAAAAGGATGCAGGGACTCTCGAGCTGTGCTGTCCCTGGGAGAGACGGTGCCTAATGAAGTGGCCAGGCATACTCGGTGCAACATGTTGGCCAAGAAGCTGATGCCACCCTGGGCTGTACCAGCCCCATCTATTACCTTCATGTGCGGGATCTGTTTCTGAGGGCTCCAGGCCCAAAGGGTACCTGGGCTGAGGTTCAAAGAGCCCCCAGGAGGGCAAAGGCAAAGCAGGACATGGGAAGGGGGAGCTGTAGGCTGCTTGCTCGGAGACTCCCACCTCTGCCCTGCCTCTGACCTCCCCACCTACAGGCAGGGCCAGGGCTGGAGGAGACCTTCAGCAAAGAGGCTTTGGGGTTCTGCTGCTGGCCTGCTCAGCTGCCACCAGCCTGTAGGAACTCGGTACTGGGGTGGTGGGGGACAGCGATGTGGCCAAAGCCTGTGACAGCAGACCTGATGATCATGGTGGGGATGGTCAGCAGCTGGTCACTCCCACTACCCCACTCTGGGCTGCACCCACTCATGACCTAATTCAAGCCTAAAATTGAGGTGTACATTTTAGCAGGGAGGAGAATCAGCCTTCTACAAAGCCTGTTACAAGTCTGTGGGAGATGCTCAGCAGGCTTGATCTGGGCCCATGGCACGTCAGCTGTCACAGTGGTCCCTTCTGGTTTATGGATGTGTCAAATTTGGTAATCTATCCTAGAGAAGGAAAAGAGGTGATGTTATACGATCTGAAGGCATCAATACAAGGGACATGTCTTAAAATTCTCTAAACTAGGAGGAAAAGAGACAAAAGGAGAGCTGGCTGTGAAAGCTGTGAAAAGGACCGAGGCAAGGTTTTCCCACAGTGAAGGTAATTCAACATCTGGGGAGTTCAAGGTGCACACGATGGCTCCCACGCCACTGCAGGGTTAACTTCAAACCTAAAACATTTTCCAAAAGACACGTTCTGACTTGCACAGTGACTTTTCATGCCAAGTCCCAGTGACATCCCAGAGCCGAAGCATGGAGGTCGCACGGGTGCATTCAGTCCCTGCCGCCCCGTTCCCTTGGGTGGCACGCGAGGGGACTGCCCTGGGAGAGGAGCATCGTACAGCGTGGGATGGAACCCCCACGTCAGTGCCAGCTGCAGCACGTGCTGTCCTTGGATGCCTAAGTCTGTGAGTCTGCACCCCCCGGTGCTTCCCTGGGTGATGTTTTGGGGGCTTTGCTTTGCTCAGGATGCCTCTCTGTCCTCACCCCCCTCTTCTGCCAGGCTTACTTAGCCACAGCTATTTGCTGATGGCCTCCGCGGAAACCGTATATCCTGCCTTTGCAATCGGAGACAAGGTGCCCACGCAGTTGCCAGATTTGAAAGAGGAGCTGGCAGGAGGGGAAGAGGCCAAAACGGGTGCGCCGAGGGAGGGGGGAATTACATCCATCCCAAATTGGGGCCCATCCCATCCTCGCCTGGAGAAGAACCATAGTGGGATGGGGAAAAAAAGCCCTATTTGCAAGAAATCTCCCAAGGCAACATGCAAGCGGCCGAGGGCTGAGGCCGGATTTAAATTGAACCTCCTGCCCAGTGATCCATGAGGAAGGCTCGGCTGCTCAAACAATGAGCGGGGAAAGAAAGCTGAAATGATGGTCACCAGGAGAACCTGAAACCCGCGGTGGGGAAAACAAATAAATACAGCGAGCGGAGCCTTCCCCATCCCAGCTGAGGCAATCTGTGCTTATGCAACCCTACCCGAAGGCTCCCTATCTCTGTGTACAATCTGGGCTGATAAGATTGTTCTCCACTGAAAATCAAAACCGCAGGGATTCCAGGCGGCTCAGCCGGAGTCAGATTGTCCACCTGAACACCGGGGCACTTTCATGTGGAAAAATAATCGCACGGTTATTTTGCTGAAATAAGTGGGGGGAGAGAGAGAGGTCCTGGGCTGGTTTGGAGGAGAGCGCGGCCCCGGTGCTGGTTGTGTGCAGCGTGGCAGGGATGCCAGTGAAGGGCACCATCCCAAGGGCGAGATGTCCCCATGGGGTGACGATTGCTGCCTGAAGCCCTGCCGCTGTAGAAAAGCACTGGGCTCTTGCCCAAAGCTGGGTGTTTTTTAGTGAAAGCTCCTTCTTTTAGGGCCCAGGGACTTGCAATTGGCAGCTCTGGTGCAACAACCCCTCAAACAAGAGTCAGGCGAGTGATGGTGGAAGCAGTCATCGCCAGCGAGACATAGGCCAAGTTTAACATTGTTTGGGTGGAACAGCATATGATTAGTATCTGCACTGAATGGGGGACAGAATACATAAACATATCATATATGTATACATGTATATATAGAGATAAATGTACTTGATAGAGCTGCTCTGTAGAACAACTCGCCTGATAAGCCGTTCCCATGAGCAAGATGTGCGGGATTAGATCCGTGTTTGCAGTTATAAAGTAGACATGGGGTTTTGTGTCTATTGTAGTTCAAAAAGCCGTGGTTTTGGGCATGTGCCTCAGCACCTAGCTGATCAGATCCCTTCTGTTCTGAATGTCACATCAGTCCTTCTCTCAAGACAAAACTTGTTATCAAATCCCGTCCAGAAAAAGTTGTTATTTGCGAAAAATAGCATCAAGGGATTGCTAGGTGACACTGGGGGTGGAACCTCCTTCCACTGAGATGGGAATGGGATGGTCGGATCCTGCACCCTGCAGCAGAAGCAGGAGCATACATGCCCCCCTGAAACAGCATTTGCGTTTATTTTGTGCATTTAGCACCAAGTACCAACTGTTTGTGAGTTTTAAATGCTGCTGAGCGAGTATATACAGCGGAAATGTCCACTGGGGTAGTGGATGAGACAGGCTGGGAATGGGGGTCCCTAAACCTGGGACAAATAGAGACCCTAGTGAAAAGCAGTTTCAAGTGCTATGTCTACTCCTGTGGCTCTTGCTCAGTTGTTGCAGCTTCACAATTGGCATTTTCCTGGGGAATTTGTGGCTGCTTTTTCTGTCTGTCTCTGCTGCAGGAAAAAACATGTGAGCGAGAAGGGGATTAGCTCAAGTGGGGTCCAACGGCCCGGGTGGCTGGTCTGGACACACGGCGTTGTCACCTCAACAGATCGGCTTGGTTAAAAACGAACAAGAGCCAGTGCTCCTCCTGCTCTAACATCCCTCCGCATCCCTCAGGTCCCTCCAGTCATAGCAATCCTGCTATAAAAAAGAAATCTGTGTAAAGCTGTATTTGCAGATGGAATATATCCCTCTAATCTTGCAGAGGTACCGTGTTCCCACAGCCACCGCCAGCCCATGGACTGCTGGGCAGGCAATGCTGTATTTGTGCACACACGAAGATAGACACACACACAGACACACACACAGAGTTATTTGGGTGACTATGACAAGAAACAAAGTCCTTTAGTCCTGCCCATGGGCAACACATCCTGCAGTGGCTGTCCTTCTCCAGGGCTTGGTGTTCCTGGCAAAGCTTATGTGAAATGAAAATGCCTATAATTTTCTAAAATTCCTTAATCCTGCTTATTTTCTCCCTTTCCCCGAGAGATCGGAAGCCGCAGTGGTCTCCTCAAGCCCACCCACTAATTACAAGACATGAGCTCAGCCAACTGCCAGCCAGAAACAACATCACGGGACCAAACACCACTAACCAACACCGCTCATATTTTTGACCGAACACTCACAGCAAACTGCTTGAAAGCAAGTCACAAAGAGCTTGGCAATAATACACCAGCCAAATCAAAGAAAGAAAGAAGAAAAAATATCCTTTTTTCCTTCCTTCTGCAGCAATCCTGACTTCCCCTGGGCCACCAACCAGCTACTGTGATGTCTGAGTCCCGCTTGTCTGTCTCACCCCAGGATGCTCTTTTAGGTCTCTCTCTTTTCTATTTGGCTGTCAGTTTTTTTCCAAATTTGACTCGATTATCTTTCAAATTTGCTTGAAAAGGTCAACCCCTTCAGCAGTGCTGGGGAGAATGGGTGTTTCTAGCAGGAGGGTGGCATTTAGCAGAAAAAATCTTCTCTCCGGAGAAATCAGATCAGACAGAGCCCTGAGGAAGCTGGGCTAAAAATAAAGCCTGAACTCACAGAGGATGGGAACAGAGGTTATGGTGCATCCCTGGTTATATTCTTAGCAGGCACAACTGGAGAGATTGGTATAAATTTACTAGCATAAATCAGTATAGTTCATGGAAGTTTGTTTTGGGTTGTTTTTTTTTCTTTCCTAAAGCTTCTGTGCTCACATTCATGGTTTTGCAGCAACTTGGGTTCTTTCCCTAAATCTCCCTGGTTTGCAGAGGCTGGTGGTTGTGCTTTGTCCGGGCTACCTTGATTTCTTGGACTACTTCCCTCCTCCTGCCTTCCCTGTTTGCAAGCAACAGGCATGTGCAGCCTCTTGCACCCCAAAAAGTCCCTCTGCCTCCAGAGTGAGGAGGGGGCCTCTCTGCTCCAGGTTTATCCCTGCACCAAACCCTCACCGAGCGCAGGATTTCCCCGGAAAGTCCTGCTCTGGCGTGGGTTAGGAAGAATATCCCAAGCTCTTCTGCTTCTCCACGCATGAAATCAGGAGGGTTGGTGGAGTCCCACGCGGGGGATGCGTCCCGGAGCGGGGGTGGCTGCTCTGCCTCATCCCTGAGCTGGGAGTGGGAGAGGGAGTGGGAGTGTGTGTGCAGGGCAGCGGCTCCCGGGGCGGCCGCGGCGCGTTTCTGGGGCTGCAGTGCCACCTGCTGTCACCGCCGCCCTGCGCCGGGGACCCTGCGGGCTCCTCGGGCACACGCCGGGGGGACACGCCGGGGACAAACCTGTGTCTGTACCTCCCCCGTCCTAAGGATCAGCGCGGACTTGCTTGGGGGTAAAAAAAAAAAATCAAGAGGAGCAAGAAAAAGCCAGCGGGAGAAAGGCAGCGCTGGGTCAAAGTGATGGAGCAAGAAGCACCCACGGGGCTGGGCGCAGGGATGTCCCCACACTGTCACAGCACTGAAGGTGGACCCAAGCACCCTGCAGGCATCGTCTCTTATCTCCTTCTGGACAGTCGGACATGGTCCCTTGCTTCCTTCTGTGCTTAAGTGTGTCCTTTAGGCGCTTTAGCCAGTGTTACCCAAAATTATCATTGCTCCTTGCTGGCTCTGTGAAAAACCTGGATTTTTTTCCCCATGTCCCTGTGCTGATGTGGCCCACAGCAGGTTGCCCAGTCCCACTTCTCCGATTCAAGCTCTTCTCAGCCTAAAAAGCCAAGTGTCCTTTCCTGGGTCACCCACCATTATCATTAACCTCAGCAAGGAGGAGAGTTTGTGCCCTGCAGAAAAGCTCAAAGGAGATGCCATCACCTCCATTTATGTTGAAAAAAGGATGGAAACCTAAAGAAGTTAAAAAAAAAAAATAGCAGGGAGATCCTAGCTGCTGAAAATTAAGCGTTAGGGGAAAAAAATGCTCGCGAAAGCCAGATCCAGACCGGCTGGGCAGCTTTCAGAAACAACAACAAAAAAGTTTAGAGGAAACCAGATACTCGCCATGAAAATTTGCAATTCTTTGTTGAACAAATGTTTCCATGGAAAAGCTCTGTTTACCCGTCACTCGTCCTGTCGGCTTGCCGGATGCTGTGCAGCTGGGCAGGCAATGCCCAGAGGAGAGGAGGGGAGTGGACACAGCCCCAGCAAATCTGGACACAGCCGGGACGCCTCGGGAGCGAGCAGCGAGCCCGTATTTCATAGAGTCACAGAATGGTTTGGGTTGGAAAGGACCTTAAAGATCATCTAGTTCCAATCCCCCTGCCATGGGCAGGGACACCTTCCACTAGGTTGCTTAAAGCCCCACCCAGCCTGGCCTTGAACACGTCCAGGGATGGGGCATCCACGACTTCTCTGGGCAACCTGGTCCAGTGCCTCAACACCCTCACAGTAAAGAATTTCTTCCTTATATCTAGTCCGAATCTACCCTCTTTCAGTTTAAAGCCATTACCCCTTGTCCTATCAGTCTATGCCCTTGTAAAAAGTCCCTCTTCAGCTTTTCTGTAGGCCCTCTTCAGGTACTGGAAGGCTGCTACAAGGTTTCCCCAGAGCCTTCTCTTCTCCAGGCTGAACCACCCCAACTCTCTCAGACTTTCTTCATAGGAGAGGTGCTCCAGCCCTCTGATCACCTTCTTGGCCCTCCTCTGGACCCGCTCCAACAGCTCCATGTCCTTCTTGTGCTGAGGGCT
>VYZW01032739.1:0-28547 GCA_013401315.1 Balaeniceps rex | reverse complement strand
AGAATGGTTTGGGTTGGAAAGGACCTTAAAGATCATCTAGTTCCAATCCCCCTGCCATGGGCGTGGACACCTTCCACTAGGTTGCTTAAAGCCCCACCCAGCCTGGCCTTGAACACGTCCAGGGATGGGGCATCCACGACTTCTCTGGGCAACCTGGTCCAGTGCCTCAACACCCTCACAGTAAAGAATTTCTTCCTTATATCTAGTCCGAATCTACCCTCTTTCAGTTTAAAGCCATTACCCCTTGTCCTATCAGTCTATGCCCTTGTAAAAAGTCCCTCTTCAGCTTTTCTGTAGGCCCTCTTCAGGTACTGGAAGGCTGCTACAAGGTTTCCCCAGAGCCTTCTCTTCTCCAGGCTGAACCACCCCAACTCTCTCAGACTTTCTTCATAGGAGAGGTGCTCCAGCCCTCTGATCACCTTCTTGGCCCTCCTCTGGACCCGCTCCAACAGCTCCATGTCCTTCTTGTGCTGAGGGCTCCAGAGCTGGACGCAGTGCTCCAGGTGGGGTCTCACCAGAGCAGAGTAGAGGGGCAGAATCACCTCCCTCGACCTGCTGGCCACGCTTCTTTTGATGCAGCCCAGGATACGGTTGGCTCTTGGTCTTCTACCTGTGCAGGTTAGTGCATTAAATGCATTAATTTCTTACAGGTAACCTGCTTTTGGGAAGGAGGGCTGCCAAGGGTCTGATCCTGAGCAGGTTGCAGGGTGAAGGGTGCAGCTACAGCAGTGTATGACCAGGGGATAGGGATGCACGGGGGCCAGTGGGGGAACCTGCTGGGGTTTTTAGGAGAAACCTGTTGGAAAATCTCAGCAGGTCCAGCCTTGGTGTGGATGCATGTCCAGAAGTGAGTGGATAGAAATGGGGGACTTTTGGGAGGAAAAACCCCATCTTTGAAAGCTCAGACTCGCACATTGAACAACCTGATTTCCTTTTTCCCCAGCGGAGACACAAAATAGCAGTGCGTTTCCATGATCCCATCCCAGGATCTGGCCAGGATCCTGCCGGGTGCAGCTTTCAGAACCAGGGAGGTGCCGGCTGCCTCTGACAACATTTTCTTACAGTGCCGCTGGGACCGGCAGGGGAGAGCCGCAAAAGGGAACGGCTGGTTTCAAAACCCACCACTTGGACCCAGACAAAATGAAACAGGGAAAGTAAAAACAAGGGGAAACTTGGCCACGGCTGCTCCTTTCACAGGCTCCTTGCGTTGGGTCATAAGAAACCAGCCCACGGAGAGGCGGGCATGTTACTGTCTGCTGTGCCGTGTCCTGGGGAGCCAGGGAAAGGGGCCAAGGAGAGACTGGATCCTGGAAAGCAGCCAGTGCTGCCTGCCAGCGCGCGCTGCCAGAGGTGGGAAGCGGGGAAAGTCATGCACGGCCTCCCCATCTCTGCAGCCAGCGCAGGGCGGCACGGGAGGAGCCTGTGGGCTGCTGCCCTGCTGGGGTGCAGCAGGCAGGGGGAGCACCTGGGTGTCTGCCTGCTCTGCACCCCCATTTCAGCACCCAGTGCTGCTTTGGGTGTTGTTCCTGCACAGGGCAAAAGGATTTGGGGCCTTCACCGTCCTTTGAACCTCTGGTGCTCAGGGTTGGTGCCTCACGTGCCACTCTTGGCCTCATCCCTTTCTTCCTTGCCCCATTGCCATGTGCCCCCTGGCTCGCTGGGAGCCCTTTCCTGCGCTTGGCAGGGACTGTCCCTTGCTCTGTGCATCTCCAGCTCTGGTTTGGTGGGAGCCTGTCTGCAGCAGCCACGATATTGTCATTTATGAGGCTGTGCTGACAAACACCAGCCAAGTCCCTGGTGGGGACGTTCCTTGGTTCTCTCCTGCCACTCATCTTCATGCTTGAGTGCGTGTTTGGGATTCGGCTGTCGTTAGGGCCCTGTCTGGTCTTCATCCCCGGCCCCTTCCCTGCCTGTCCTTCCCCCCCGAAGATGGTAAGTGCCTCTTCAGCACGCCCCGCTCCAGCATCTCATCTCAACAGGCTAAGCATTCACTGCGTGCCAAACTGGCAGGCGGCTCGCTTTCCTGGCACGTGGCCTCCTGGCTTCTCATCCAGACTGATTTCTTTTATTTTTATTGTTTTATTTTTCCCCATCTTTAAAATTCACCATTGGTTTTAATTAGGTGGCCGTGGACTTGCAAGCCTGGTGAGACCGGAGGGCTTCCAAGAGCAGGAAAGGGGAGGTCTGGCGTGGTGGGTCCAGCGGCAGCAACCCAGCTCGGGGTGACCCAGCTTGTCTTGCTTTTGAGAGAGGAGAACTGCTCTGAGTCAAGGGCCAAGAGGTGGCCAAATTGTGATCTTTTATTCCAGCATGCTCCTGGACTCCCTGCAGCTCCTGGAGTCCCTGCAGCTCCTGGCGTCCCACCATGGAAATGCCACCTTGAGGAGCCAGCGCCGGTGCCAGGGTGAGGGGAGTGTGGGCGGCAGAGAAAGGTGATGGGAGCAGATTCCCAGCCCTAAGCAGTGGGTAAAAAATTGGGGAAACCCCAAAGAAAAAACAAATGGCTGAATGTCCCATGTACGGCCTCTGTCCTGGAGGGGTTTGGATCTTCCTTGGAGAGAAGGTGCTTCAGAGGAGTCCCATGGTCAGCTTGGAGAAAGTGGAGGCAGGTCCCAGCCCTGCTGCGGCTTCCTGGGGGGAGGTTTAAACCCATCTCCGAATGGGCCCATGCCCGTCTCTGAAATGGCCTCCCCACAGAGGGTTTGTGCACCCCACGCTCCCTGCCCATATGGGCCATCCAGGTGCAGAGTCCATCCTGTACAGCCTCCCCATCGTGAGCAGGGCCATTTGAAGCACTAGTTAATTCCTTGGGGAAAAAAAGAAAAAA
Source organism: Balaeniceps rex (assembly GCA_013401315.1). Taxonomy (NCBI): domain Eukaryota; kingdom Metazoa; phylum Chordata; class Aves; order Pelecaniformes; family Balaenicipitidae; genus Balaeniceps; species Balaeniceps rex. The sequence goes on along the minus strand of VYZW01032739.1, from coordinate 25,720 downwards.
AGAAATTATTTCTTTTCTCCTATTGTTTCCATATGATCTAGGCCGAAGGAGCTGAAGTGCCTCAGGGAATCTGGACCAACAAAGGACATTTCAGGGGTTTGATTTTCAGTGGTTTCATCTCTGGATATAAATTTTGGAGCAAGTGAATGGCTCTGGATTGACAAGATTTGCAGAGCTGTCCCAGGACAGTTCCCAGGCTAACCAGGGTTTAGCTTCAGCCAGGCCATCACTGATTTGGGGTGTACAGGAGACACGTCTTCTCCCCTGAGACCTGGGTTGAGCAGATGCAGTCCCTGCCTCACTGAGCCCCGTGGGCCAGCACACAGGCAGGTTGGAGGGATGAGCAACCTCCAGCGGGAGCTGAGAAGGGGTTTGGATGGGGCATCTGTTCCTGGGACAGTGTCTGCATCCTGCTCCTTGGTAGCAAACACATTTGCCCCCAGGGGAGATGTGGCAGGGGTGGACAGCAGGCTGCTGTCACTGCTGCCACCCAAACAGCTCCTGGGAGTCCCAGCCAACTCTCTCCATCCTCCCCAACATCTGGGAGAGAAGGCACTGCGGGAGAGGTCGGCTCTCCTGCAGGGCTGAGCCCCATGACTGCGAGACTCAGCCCTGAAAGCCCCACATGCTTTGCCAGTCCCCCGAAATATCTCAGTCCCTCCACCCTGCTGTTGTTCTTTCATTTTATTTTTAGATCTGCTGCTCCCGTTAGCTCTTTTCTATTTGTTTTTGGTTCTTATTATTCCTGGCTTCTCCCAGTGTTTTGGTTTCCCTCCTCAGCCCTCATCCGGATGTTTATTCTCGCTCCTTGTTTTCATACTTTCCCAAGGTGCCTCCTGGTTGTAGCTGGGCAGAGGTCTGTAGGTCTGTGTTTGGACTGGGCAGGCGCTCTCGCGTAGCTGGGCTGGGACCAGCGCTAGACCATCACCCGCAGAAACCGAGCTTGTCCAGGAGAGGAGAAGGCATGGGTGCTGTAGCCTGCTTTTCTGACGGCTCTTTTTCTCACCTGGGCACCTCAGCTGCTTGCCAAGGACGAGCAGAGTGCTCGCCCCATTTAGGAGCGGGGCTGGTATGTGAATGTGGCAGCTCCTTTAATAGAAGAGGTAGCAGCAGGGTAAAGAAGGCAGGAAAAAAAGGAGTTAGTCTACCTCTGAGGAATTCAAAGGGACAAACACAGTGATGTACCCAAGGTCACGTGGAGGATCCCTAGCAGCCCTGGGAGCTGCTTTTCCCACATCTCCATTTGACCTGGTTGCCAGCATGGTTGTGCCTTGGGGTATCTTGAAGATCAGGCATGGCCATTCAGTGTCTCTACCTATCAAAACTTAAAAATTTTGCCTTATTTTGGGATAAATACACCCAAGTCTGGCTCCGTTCCTTCCATGCTCATCACTCTCCCACACATGTTGTGTCTGGATGTCTCTTCTTCTCCTTGCTCATGCAGAAATGTTTCTCAAGCTTTTTTGGGACTCCAGCTAAGACACATCCCCATGGAGCAGACAGAAAGAGCCGTTACGTTGCTTCATGGACCTACAGGCTAAGACCACATATGTGACTGAGGTCTATCATTGCCCCCGGTTTTGGAAGCAGGGACTGGAGGGTGCATTTGGGCAGAGTGGTGGGTGCTAACTGTGCACTCACTTGTGGGAATGAGGCTTTGCTTTCACCTACTGCCATCAGGGTTACAATAATCACCTCCCCCCCGGCTTTTGATCCATTTTCTGCCTAATTGGGAGGAAAAATGAGGCAGCGTGAAAAAGACACTGCAATATCTCACGTTAGAGAGCCGTGGTGGCTCTGGGTATTTTATTGTACCCGTACACATCTTGCATCCCCCACCACAGCTGCTGAATTTCAGATAAACACAAGCACACGCCTTCATTTGCTGCAAGAACCGTCCTGGCTTCCCTTGTTAAATTATTTATTCCAGTGCAAGGACACAGATTTATATTTATTTTACTCTTTTGGCATTCATCCATGTTCCTCTTCCCATCCTCCAGCCTTTTCGCTGGCAAGGTGCCCAGAGCCATGTGGCCATGGGTGTACTGCAGCCCTGTGGCTGCATCGGGGGCAAGGGAGCCCCCGGCAAGGGGATGCTCATACCCTGCAGATGGGATGAGGCCATTCTCTAGTCCGTAGGTATTTATTTGAAGAACCACCCACTCGTGAGAATGATGTGATAGTCTGGAGCGGCCTTCCACATTTTTGGTACAGTTACGGTGAAATTTGCATTTGAGACTTTAAAGGGCCGGCAGGGAACTCTGTGCCTGGATGTAGGGGCTTTTTATTGCTTGACTTCAAAGAGGTTCAAGAGCGGCAGTGAGCGTTCAGGTAGGGAAAAACTCTTTCTTCTTTCCATGTGCAAAAGCGTGCCAGAGGACACAAAGGCATCCCTGCACACACAGAGTTATGGGGCTCTGGGGAGAGTTAAAACAGAACAGGCTGAGGATTTCGCATCAAAAATATTATTTTTTTTGGACGGAAAAGTCAGCTGACACAACAGCCCAAGCTGTCAGGATCCTTGAGTGTTGGGGGGGGTTGTGGAATCAAAATGAAAAGCACTTCAGTATGCTGAAAGGAACCAAAACATAGTAATTTTTGGTCAATTTGAGACCAAAGTCCGGCCGCCTGCAGGGCTGGGGTCCAGGTGCTGTGGACATCAACCCCTTGCATGACTTGGACCCAGCACCAGGTCACATCTCTAGGCACATGGCAACTGCTCTGGGACCATGCACAGGGACGGGGACCCCCATCTGAGAGCTGACGAGGGCAGGGTGCTCCCTGGTGGGTCTGTCTCCAAGGGCTGGGGCTCCTGAGTGTCACACTCCAGTCTGAATTTGATTCAGCAGAAGAAATGTAAACATTTCACTTCACAGGCACCAAGTCACGTCCCTCTTGCTTGAAAACTTGGCAACAAATCTGAGTTTTCTGCGTGTGTGCTTTTTCCAGACTTTTTATTCCACAGGCAGGGCTGATATTTTGTAGCTTGCTCACTGCTTGGGATGAAAGCAAGTGTTGGAAAATCACAGGAAAAATTTCATTCATGTTTTAATGTGGAGAAATTTGGGTCATTTGCATTCAGAAATAGAGCTCAGCCTCCTCCAGGAAATCACATACACTGCAGGGCATCTCCTGCAATGTGCTCACAGGCATCCTTCCCTCTCTTTCCTCATGGCAAAAAAGGCCCATTTGTCTGATTCCCCAGTTTCTCTGCCGTCCCTTTTGACTCCCTTGCATATGGGCGCACATGCATATGCATACATACATACCAGGGGGGTGACTTTGCCCTTATCCCTGGGTAGGAAAGCATCAATTGCCATCGTTTGTAGCAGCTGAGGGCTGCAAATATATGGCCATATGTGCACAGGGGCGTGACTCAGATGTCTTCTAATGTTTTGGGGCCTAACCTCTTCCTCCTCTGATTTCCAACCCATCGCTGTGGGGTACAGCCCCCAGAAGGGCATCCCTGCACACCAGCTCCATGGACACAGCTCATCACGCTCTAAATGGGCAGAACCTCTCCAAGGCTCAAACAAATTTGGCTTTTCTATTGCAAGCTGATAGTGTCCTGAGTGGTCCGTGAGGCGATGTGCAAACTGAGATGAGGTCCATCCCCAGGTACCGCCATGCTCCTGGCACCGATGCCCACCTGGGCCCCGGTGCCTCCATGCACCCACAGACCCAGCAGGATCTCTGCCAGGTCCCCTCCAGTGCCGTTTGTTGCTCATGTTAAATTATTCTAAAGAAAATTCTCCAGGAGAGGCTGGCATTGGTGGGGGAAGGCAGCAACCTTCCCTCTCTCCGCACTGCTCTGTCCTTCACTGCAGCACCCTCTGCAGCTGTTTCCCATCCATGAGCGAGACCCACACACACCTGCAGATGTTTCATGGATGTTTCACGCCTGCCTGCTCCTTCCTGCACTGGGGAGAGCGAGCCAGGGCAGGGCTGAGGGTGAGATTTCCACTACTCCACAGAGCCAGGCGTTCTCCTCCCAAGCCATTTCACTAAATGGAAATAAACCAAAGGCAGCGATTCCCAGAGCCCCGTGCCAGGCGTGTTTGCGGAGGCTGAGAGAGCGGCGGGGCAGGGACCACCTCTTCCCGCAGGCACAGCGGGGCTCTGCCCTGGCAGGGAGCATCGGGACAATGCCAGCCTCCTCCGAAAAAAAGCAAATGACGTCTCTAAGAGGAGTGATAGTGCTGGAAGGGGGCCTGGTGGCCCATCCCGTTTGTGGCACGGGTGAGATGGGTGGCATTACACCCAGGCTTGACTCCACGCTTTCCTTTTGACCCTTCTTAATTGTAAAGAGAAAGTTGGGGGATTTATTACTCCTTATCGGCCCCTTCCATCTCATGGCTGATGCTTTCCCTGCACCTTTCAACTTTCCCCCATTTCTTCTTCCATTGGTAGCTTTTTGCTGAGATCCCGGGATCGTTCACACCCCATCAGCTCGGTTTTACCTGGATAGCCCCCCCGGAAAGCTGGGACTGGAACTGATTGCTGCCAATTTGCTGCAACACCTCAGTAAATTGGGGCCAAATGGCTGGCTTAGGCTCTGCTCTGGGTCCAAATCAGTGTTAATGCCCCTGCCACCCTGCCCAAACTCAGCACCAGCTGCAGCCCAGGGATGCAAAGCTGGATGACCCTTGTCTTGGGAGCGCCCTTGCAGGGATGACACCAGCTTTCCCAGAAGGGGATGGAGGTTAGCCCTTCCCGGGCTGACTGTTTTCGGAGGGGAAGCATCTGCCAGCTAGCGTGGTCGCTTCTGCGGGTGTCCGGGCTGTTTCACCGCCGTGTTTTGTAAGCAGCACCCCCCGGCCCGGCGGGCTCAGCCCAACGCACTCACCTACCCCTGAGTCAGCTCCTGGCCGCCGGCACTGGGAACCGCAGCGTCCTTTGCTGACTGCAGGGAAACGATGTTAATTACTGGGGGTTTTGGCAGGCCTGGGAGACAACAGTGGTCCTGCTGTGCTACCGCCGGGCTGGAGCGGATGCTTCGGGTATTTCCTTAGGCTGGGAGATGTCTGAAGGGTTTCTGGGACCTGTTCCCAGCATGGGGCATGGGTACAAATGTGCAGGGCAGGACCGGCAGCTGGAATCTGCCAGGGGTGGGCAATGCAGTTGGGCTGAGACATTCCATGGCACAGCCTGAAATGCTCCAGCTGCAGCTTTCTGGGCAGGAGACCCCACGCCAGTGCCAAGGGTTGCGTCTCGGAGAGAGGGGGGCTCTGCTGACAGCACGAGGAAGGGCATGTGCTGGCACGGCTGGATGTGGCCAGGCTGATGCCGCAGCACTGACCAGGTGCCAGGGACCACACCGATGAGCTGCGGAGGTTACACCCAGACCTGGGGGGTTTGCCCTCCAGAGCAGGCTGTCAGAGAGACTTTCCAGTAGATGTTGTTTCAAGAAACTGTTCTCATGTCATTTTCTATAGTTATAAACCTTTTTGGAAAGCCTTTTTTCCCGGGCTGGAATGATGCTCAGGTTAAAGAGAGAGGAGTCCCAGAGTCGGTCAGTGCAGAGCTGGCCATGGTCATACCTGATGGCACCTAAACCATAGGGTGATAGCTTTGCTCACAGCGCATTTGCAAACTCCCAGCAGCAGCCACAGCACCAGCCGATATACAGACTTTCTCCTATGCTCTCTCCTTCCCCTTGGCCTGCCAAGGCTTAGGGCAGCAGGTCTGTGTGCTGGGTCAGACTGGTGTGGACTGGTGTGGCATCACAAACCTATATGAGGAGCGTCACCGAAAAGGGAGCTTTACAGGACACACTGGTGAGGGACTGGTCACACTTTAATTCCACTGCAGGGGAATATTTACACCCTCGGGGGACAGCCACCACCTCCCAGCACCTACGGAGGGAATGGATGCTCTTATTTTGCCGCTCTACAAATGAGACAGGAGGGAGAAAATACAATTCCCCATATCTCTGACAAATCCTTCTTTGACAGATGAGCTCTGACCTACTTTGCAGTGGAGCCAGATGTTTAAATTTATGAATGCAGACGCCTTTCCATCAGACCTGGGAAGGAACGTTATATTACCGCCCATCTATGCGGTCCCTCGGGCAGAGGAGCTGGATTTCATGTGAAAATACCATCTGTGGTTCAATCCTAAAGGTTTTGAAAGGAAAGGAAAACATGAGAGCATGCCGTACCTTTTCAAATGTGATCCCAATCGTACCAAAAAAGGGATGTTCAAGTGATAACATTTATACCAAGGTGCAAACTGACTGCTGCTAAAAAAGAAATCCTAGCCTGTCTTTTCAGAGGGTCACATTTTCACAGATTTTGTCTTTGTGTTGGTTATGTCTTCTCCCATGGGATTTCACACTTGTTGGTATCCAACATGTTTCAGGTTCATAGTACGGGACAGAATTTAGCAGATATTTCCTCATTCTCTCAATAAATCCCTTTTTCAACCATGCAAATGGCAGAGCGGCACCCCTGGGACTCCCTTCCCAAAGCAGCAATCGTGCTGTTGGGTTTCCAGTTCTGCATCTGGAAAATAAGCGCTACTCTCCTCCTGACCTCCTATGTGGGTTGTAGTCCTCCAAAGTACCCCAGGTGGTAACACAAGTTTGCAAGAGTACCTTGAAAGAGCCGATAGCCTGAAATACAACTTGGATGTAAATCAGCCAGGTCCCACTGACCGTATTTGATGTGGGCACCTGATTTATGGTAATCTGATTTGCAGCCTTTGCTGTTCTTGAAGTTATTGTGGTTTCTAAACTGTAAGCCAGACCATGTCAACATAAGGGGAAGACAAAGTTAAATACAGGAAAATACACAAAAATACATCGTCTTCCTATTTATTTTCAGGTTTTAAAGATACTTGTTCATTGCCCATACTTTCCAAATTACAAATAACATACAGGCGCTTGTATTGGGTATCAGAAAATACTGATATGAGCTGAAATACTGAGCTGCATGTCATTAGGGTATATAGGCTTAAAGCAAGTTGTTCAGAAAGATTTGAGGCACAGATTGTGCAAATTTTTTAATCTGGGCGATATCTGATGCTGTGTGATGGCTGGGAAAAGTTCTGCCTGTCTTTCAGAGAAGTGCCATTCAGGCACTAACTTATCTGGCAGGTTAGCCAAAATCTTTGTGTACTGGAGACAGTAAAGCATGAGCCTGGCAAACCAACAGTAGAGGAAAATTTTGACTTTGCTGTTGTCCAGGTTCAACAGGAGGGAAGATGTTCCCCTCCTGTCCTCCAATAAATCCAGTATCCTCCAGCTTGTAGCCTAGTGGCAAGGATGCTCTCCTGGGAGGAACGCATTTGAAGCTCTTAGGGCTGCAGTGGATGTGGGTACACGCAAGTCCTTCTCCTTGGGCTGGCTTTTACAAAGAGAAAGCACCTGTGATTGCATTTAGTGATGACCTTCATCTTGTCCAACTGCCTGTGGACTGTCCTGCGCTCCCTTCACATGGCTGCTCGACTGGGATGATCCTCATCCCTCCAGAGCATCTTTTCTGTGCGTGGCTGAGCCTAAATGAGATCAGCTGCACCCAACCCCTTCCCAAAATGTTACCCAGCATCAGCACTCCAACCTGCTGCCCACAACCCTGTCCCCAAGGTGACTCTGGCACTGGTGACGGCAGGATAGCGAGGTTTCCACAAGGTGGCATCAAAAGACCTGAGCTTCCCCTCCCAGAGCTCAAACCCACAGGATTTAAGGCTTTCTTGGGATGGTTTGGCATCAGCTGCAGCCAGAGACATCTCTGGGGACAGGGAAGAGCCTGTGTGATGTGATATTCCTCAGGGATTTGGCCTGGAAGGGTCAGCCCTCCACCCTGCCACCCACCACCGCCTTTCCCAGGGGCTGCAGGGGCATTTGACCACCAGACCTCATCAGGGAAGGGCAGCCATGGACAGCAGACACCTGCAGAGCTCACTAAGGAAATAAATGTACTCCCCTCCTTGCAAACAACTGCAGCGAGGGGGTATGGGGGGTGGGAGGAATGGCAGCAGTTACCCAAAACACTAGGAAGAAATAACCCCATAGCTTGACCCAGGACTGATGTTATCCAAGTGAGGCAGGTTTGCTTTTCACAGAGCAAAAAGTTGGAGAGAAACCCCAGGGAGTGGGGAACAACGAACAAAACCTATTTGGCCCCAGACGTCCTTCTTCTTATATAACTCTAGCACTGCCCGATGTTTTTACTCGCCAGGCTGGGAGGTGAGGTTTGCCAGCCCTTACTCCACAAACTTCATCCCTGAGGTGTGCCCAGAGCTGGTCCCACCCCAGCAGGGACAGTGGCCTCAACCGCTGCCCCATCACAGCCATGAGCGGGAGTGATAACGCGGCATCGCACAGCCACGGCTGCCTGTGCTCCGGCTGGAGCGTTTGCCTGCTGACAGCAGCAATTGCCCGAGCTGCTGCTAAGCTTTGTGGATGTGAAGCCCTGTCCTACAGCGCTCTGAGGCTGCCCTGGGTGAACACTGACCTGGCTGTGCTTGGCACTGAGCTGAGAGGTCTATCGAAAGGATGGGATTGGACTCTGAGTAAGTGTATTTGAGTGAGCACAAAATATGGCTTTGTGGTTTGTTGTGTTTGGACTGTTTTGGCAAGAGGCAAAATCCAGCAGGACTGTTGAATGATTGCAGCCCTCAGAGAAATTGCAAGTCAAACCAAAAAAATGACAAATCTGTGACCTTGTCCTTTCAGAAGAAGCAGAAAAGGGTAATCTGTGAGAGTCTGAGTCCCTCAGCAAGCGCTCAGACGTGGGGTAAAAGCAAATAACCAAGCCCATGCAGAATTACTGCAGGGTCTAACAAGATGCAGTGCAGCGGGCTGTAGTTCTGGCAATATTAAGCATTGGGTTGTCCAGTCCTGCAGTAATGAATGTATCCTTCCCCGGGAAGCGGATAAGAAGATGCCCTTTGAAACAGCGGGGTTTTCTTGTTTTGCTTTTCAGCTTAAAAAAAAAATAGTAAATAAAGGCACAAATGTGACTAGCGGGAGCTGAGCCTGGCCGGTGTCCGCAGGCTCTCCCGCCCGGAGGCCGGTGCGCTCCCGTCTCTGCACACGGTGGAGCTGTTGCTCCGCGCCGTGGCCGGGGCCGGGACTGGGGCTCCCCCGGCAGCACCGCCCGCTCCGCCCGCACCCCGACCCCGAACGGAGCTGGACCGGACCCGGAGCTGGACCGGACCCGGACACGCAGGATTTTGCTTTTCTTTCAAAGACTTGGATTTTGGCTGAGCGGCGGCTGGAGGGGTCCTGGCAGCTGTGTGCAGGGCACCGGCACAAAGCACGGGTGCCCCCAAACCCCCCACCCAAATTTAAGCTTTCTTGCTCCTGAGTGATGGAGCTGAGTCAGGAGTCAGGGGCTGAGTCAAGGGGAGCAGCTTTAATCAGGTAGAGGCAGGTTGAAGTGGGAACTGGAGCCTATATCCTTACCCAGAACTTTGCTTCAGGTATACCTGTCTAGGAGAAAATAAAATTTAAAAAGCCCCAACAGTTCCAGCTCCTCCTTCTGCCCTCGCCCTGGCCATCCCTGCCTGAGCACAGGAACCCACTGCTACTGCTGCCTGTCCCTGCCGCCGCCTCGCCTGGCCCAGCCCTGGAGCGGCTCAGGACGGGTAAGGAGGGTATTTGTGTGTCTGATCCATGCAGTCACCACTGTGCTGTAAGAGGTGACGCTTGGTGCCAGCTAAGTGAGCCCTGCCTGGACACCGAGACAGCTCCGGAGTGTGACACTGCGCGTGGGGACACGGACACAGGTCCGCTCATCTGTGTCTCCTTCTTGTGGCCAGCACCACCACATACATCTTCGGTCCTCACTCACACGTTCATGCTTTCCTGGAGTCAAGGTGGTCTGGACCCCATTTCTCCCTGCCACCCTCAACAGGTCTCAGGTCTCACTCCTGTTCAGCCGAGGAGACTCGTAGGCGCAGAGAGTAGGCTGGGGATCAACGGCGCCTTTAAATAACCCGACCCAAAGCCTCTCTAAGCAGCTGGCTTTGCCAAGCAGCGATAAAACTGCCTGGCTGTAAGCTTTTCTGTCCAAACCTTTAATGTTAACATTACCAGATAAACTCTTCTCTTCCTTTCCAAGTGCAGGAGGAAGCAATACCCATCCCGTGAGAAAGGCATTGCTGCCATCCACCTGCACGGCAGCTTTCATGAGAGAGGGTCGTTGCAGCCCTGGCAGCATGGTCCCGGCTCCTGCGCACCCTGGGCCAGCGCTGAGCATTGGTACACGCTGAAGTCTCATGGGTGTTGATGGAGAGGGAAGCCCCTGGGAAGCCAGCGGGGCATAACATTGTGCTTAAGTGCTTTCCTGGCGTGGGGCTTGTAATTATTAATAATCATAGTTAATCTCTGCCTCATACAAGTTGGCCTGTACACCACATCTTGTTTAAGCCATTTAAGATATGCTTTTGTTTACTGCAACCATCTCTGGGCCATCATATTCTCACAGATGGCCTATGAATTATCAGCTACATGTTTTCAATGTTGTATGGCAGCGTCCAATGACAAAGCAGCAATGGAAATCTACCGGTCTTCAAAGGAAAACCTCGCATAACCCCATGCCAAATCCAAGTGTTTTCAGCCTGCCGCCCAGGCTATGAATATTGCAGATATTACATATCTTTGTATGGTATTTGTTAAATATTTAAGATCAGAGAAGAGATTTCAGCCTAAATGGCTGCTTCAAGTTGCAGCATTAGAGACTTGCAAAATTATTGCTGGAACCCACAGAAAAACACAGGTTTGCTTTCGGATCCAGGATCCTAATATTTTGTATCAGATTAGGCAACTGTTTCCCAAAGATCAACGACAGGTTACAGCTCATCCTACCTGAAGCTATAAAGAAACAGAGGAAGGAAGAGCTGGAGTGGACAGCAAGGAGTCCCACCGGGCCAACAAAATCCAAGGACTTCACCAAGTATTCTTGGGCATCATCTTAAATGAATTTTTATATTGTGCAGAAGGTGGTTATAGGCTGTTTTTTGAGATATCCTCAGAATTCCCTGAGTTGGTACAGAGGAAACTTTATTTTCATTTGTCCTATGGCCCAAAGTCATTGCCCTTGTCTACTATGCCTCTTGCTGTCTCTCTGGCCAACATGGTCCCTTGGTCTTTCCTGTGAAAGCTGGGCAGGAGCTGCACAACTCCAGCAGCACCCTGGAGAAAAGCTGCAGGATGGTCCTAAGCCAAGACTGAGCCCATGTATAACAGGTTATCATAGAATGATAGAATGGTTTGGTTGGAAGGGGTCTTTAAAGGCCATCTAGTCCAACCCCCCTGCAGTGAGCAGGGACATCATCAACTAGATCAGGTTGCTCAGAGCCCCGTCCAACCTGACCTTGAGTGTTTCCAGGGATGGGGCCTCCACCACCTCTCTGGGCAACCTGTGCCAGTGCTTCACCACCCTCAGTGTAAAAAACGTCTTCCTTATATCTAGTCTGAATCTACCCTCTTGTAGTTTAAAACCATTACACCTCGTCGTATCACTTACAGGCCCTACCAAAAAGTCTGTCTCCATCAATATTCGATGTGTTATATTTGACAGCAGTTGAAGCCTCATCTTTTGATGGGTTATACAGAGAGATCTCACCCACAGGACCTGTGGCTGGCCGATGGGTCATGTTCGCAGCCTGGCGTTGGGGTTTCAGGTGTGAGGGTTTCTGCCAACACCCAGGAGATTTTCACACGTGCTCAGGAGCAGGCAGGAAAAATAAATTCTCTCTGGCAACTCCGTATGGTTTTGTCTTTCCCATCAGCCGCCTTCTGGGGAATGGCCTCCATCCCCCCACGCCTGCAGGCTTCTGGGAGGGCAAAGGTGACTTCGAGACACCCCAAATCTTGCTGCAGGGCCAAAATCCAGCTCAGGTCAATCCCCGCTTGTGCTGCGGCCCCTCTGAGCAACGGGGAAGGGGAGAAGCCCCCTGGACAGAGGCACAACCCCAGCCCGCCACGCTGCTGCCAGCCAGGCATGGACTGTTTTCTTCCTGCAGTCACCTTTGGGCCCTGGCAGTAATCTTGAAACATCTGCTCCAAATCATCCAGGATTACAGGAATTAAAAAAAAAAACCAATTAGAGGCCCAGGGTCCTGCAAGCACAAATCCGTTTAACCCTAATCCAGGCTTCTGCCCCTTCCCAAAAGGCAAAGGGACAGTCCCCGCCGGCTGGTTTTTGTGTGCTCCAGCACCACCTCCTCTCTTCAGCCTGAATTTACACATTTTTGCCCCAGAGGTAATGCCAGGGGACCCGCTCATGCTCCTGGAGAAATGGCACGCTTGGTCTTGGGATCTGAAATCAGCTCCACAGACACGGGGGTCGGTGCCAACCTCTGCCCCCACGCACACTCAGAGGGGCTTCCAGAGGACTATGGATGCAAACGGGGGTGCAAATAAATCTGAATGTGCTATAGTGCCCATCAGGGTCCGTACATCAGGCACCGGCTCCTCTACTTCTTGCTTGCCATCATGTCTAGCCCTCTGTCCCACCACGACCACCTTAAGGGTTTCAGCAGGTTCTGCACCTGACATGGACAAGGGCGTCTGCAGTCCCACGCTCGCTTGCCTGCCACTTTGCTGGTAATTCAATGTGGAAATGCTCCTTTCAGATACAGCGCAGAAATCAGAGTATTTCTTTAGAGTGAGGGTAGAGACTGAAAATCCATTAGGAGAATCTCTCCTTTCCTTTGAAATCACCCCTGCTTCTTTCAGTGCTGCACCCCTGTTTCTCTCAGTGCTATTAGGCTCTTCTCCAGGTAGCTAAATCTTTTGCCTGCAGCCATAAACCCTATAAAATTAAAATGCATTATCCATGGAGTGTGGCCAGTGTGAGTTACAAACTCTGTGGATAATGCATTTTAATCAACACTAGATCCCTCCCATGTGTGGTGGCCTTTGTATTTGCTGGTATATTTTGCATCAAGAAGAACATCCATGCTGAAAATAACCAGTGCTTTAATTGTTAATAATTGAGGAGGGAAAATCTTGAATTAACATTCAAGCATTCATGGGTTTATGTGATTCTGGAAGATGGGTGATTGCTACAGCAGGAGATAAACAACGCTTTGTTCATTTTTCTTCTTACACATGATGCAAAAAAAGGCGATCATGGCAGAGCTTCCAGACAGGTGATGCTGCAACAATTAACACAGCTCGATCCATTAGGATATAATCATTTGTGCAACCAGGGTGTCTATGAGCTAGACAAGAAGTCATTGTGCTGAACGTGATGAGCACCATGTTCAGGTATGCTGAGACATGAGATGATGCGGTTGGTAAAAGTTTCCACCATTCAAAAGGAGGTTTGTGGGAGAGAAATCCTATTCTGGCTGGGAACGTCCCTAGCTGCGGGGGAGCCTTGTAGTATCGCAATGATTTTCTGTGCTTTGCTGGTGTCGCCTTTTGCTGCTGTCAGGTCAGGCTGGCCTCCAGGCTCGGTATGGTGAGGGCAGGCAGGGGGTGTGAAGAAGGTGTGTAGCGTTAGCAGAGGGGTCTGTGTGGCAGCAGCATGTTGGTGTCAGGTCTTTTTGTGAGCCTGGGGGGGATTAGATAAGTTCCAGAGAGATACGGGCTCTCAGTGGGTGATGGGAGAGGGCTGGGGAAGAGGACAAGAGCAGAAAGGAGGGGACCACGGGGGCTGAAATGATGCTAAAGCAAAGAGCACATGGATGAGGGAGGGTTTGTCACGAGCAAACAGGCAGTCACTGCAGGGCAGAGGATCCACCATGAAAACACTGAAGCACTTCCCTCAAGTGCCTCAGACTTGCTCCAATTCCTGTTGGATTTGGGGTCTGGCACCTATAATGTCTCAGTGCCGCAGGGATCCCTGTGCCCTGGAGTGGGTGGCAGAGGCCACTGGGATGCAGCTTGAGCTGGGGCCGTGGCAGGGACAAAGCCATTCTGTGAGTGTGTGTGATGCTAGGTTGTGTGTGTGCTTCATCCTTGTTGGACATAAAAGCCATGTTTAACCCATCATGCCAATATAGCCCCCAGTTTACAGACTTCTGCATTTGCTGACTTTTACTAAGAGCTTCGTTAATCTGGTGCATCCCTGGCTTAAAAGTCCATCAACTTCCTTGAAACCTGGAGGTTTCATCAGTCCTGACTTGTGTGAACAGCACCCATTGAAGGACTCTCCTTGTGAACAAACATTTACAGGATAAAAAATTCAGGTAGCTCATTTTTCTAGGACCAGTTCCTGAAATTTCTCTGATGCAGAAATGAGAGATAGGAATATGACCACACAACACTCACAGGTGTGTACTTCTTCCATCGTTCAAGAAGATGTCTGATTATCAGAAGATTATCTGCTTGAGGGGAGGAAGACTCTACAGGGGGATGTGGACAGGCTGGATCGATAGGCCGAGGCCAATTGTATGAGGTTCAACAAGGCTCAGTGCCGGGTCCTACACTTGGGTCACAACAACCCCATGCAGTGCTACAGGCTTGGGGATGAGTGGCTGGAAAGCTGCTTGGCGGAAGAGAGCCTGGGGGTGTTGGTCAACAGCCAGCTGAATATGAACCAGCAGTGTGCCCAGGTGGCCAAGAAGGCTAACAGTGTTCTGGTTTGTATCAGAAATAGTGTGGCCAGCAGGACTAGGGAAGTGATCGTGCCCCGTACTCGGCACTCGTGAGGCCGCACCTCCAATACTGTGCTCAGTTTGGAGCCCCTTGCTACAGGAAAGACGTCGAGGTGCTGGAGCGTGTCCGAAGAAGGGCAACGAAGCTGGTGAAGGGTCTAGAGCACAAGTCTTATGAGGAGCGGCTGAGGGACCTGGGGTTGTTTAGCCTGGAGAAAAGGAGGCTGAGAAAAGGATCGCTCTCGACAGCTACCTGAGAGGAGGTTGTAGTGAGGTGGGTGTTGGTCTCTTTTCCCAGGTAACAAGCGATAGGACAAGAAGACATGGCCTCAAGTTGCACCAGGGGAGGTTTAGATTAGATATTAGGAAAAATTTCTTCACTGAAGTTTATCAAGGATTGGAACAGGCTGCCCAGGGAAGTGGTTGAGTCACCATCCCTGGAGGTATTTAAAAGACGTGTAGATGTGTAGCTTAGGGACGTGGTTTAGTGGTGGGCTTGGCAGTGCTGGGCTAACGGTTGGACTCAGAGATCTTAAAGGTCCTTTCCAAACTAAGTGGTTCTATGATCGTATGATTCTATGTTGGCAGTTGAAAATTTTCCCGAACTTCCGCTTGATGGCTAACTTTCATTTGACTTATATACCACTTGGACTGCAAAATCTGGGTCAACGTCTTTTCTTTTTGACACAGCTGAAGACCTATCCATTTGGTACCCATCACGAGGCAGTTTTCTTCTACCTCTGGTAGGAAAGCTGTAGCCCATTTCACCAAGCTCCAAGACACTGAGGTGCTCCCTGGATTTTCTCAATGCCTGGCAGCACAGCCTCTTCCGGAGTTACAATGCAGGATTGCAAGGGTGGAAAGAGATTTCTCCTAGGCTCTGTTATGCAGCTTGTTACAAAGTTTTTCATGTCCAGTTAATTAAATCCCTGAAAATGGCAATTTCATGTTGTTGTAGCAGGACCTAATCTAATGGCCACTGAAGCCAACAGGAACCTTTCTGCTAAGGTTAAGAGTATTTGGATCTGGTATGAGTTGATAGTGAGATGCAATGTAGAGCTCAGCAGCTAATGCTGAAGGAAAGAGCATTTATTTATGCAACAAATAATTAATACCATTCTATTAAAGGAATGGATGAAGCATTTCATTAATTACACCTACTTTGCAATGTAACAAAGGAGTCAGTCTGCTCTGTTGCTCTTTGCATCTTCTGATGCTTTACTGATGCTGTCTGGCATTTCATGTCTTCTCTGAGCCTTGTCCCCATTGCTTAAATAAATATGTGCAATAAATGCGAACAGGATCAGCAATGCCAGTGCGAGCACCTGGGCCAAGGCACTGGGGGCTCACTGTGCTCTCACGTGTGTGGACGTGGAAGGTGAAACTTAGAAACCTCGTAACGGCTGAGTCAGTCTAGTAACACAAACAAACCTGAACAGCCACAATGTATGTCTACATCCATATGTGTGTACAGTGACATATAGAGGTGACATGTGAACAGCAAGTTCTAATGCCTGGAAGGCCATGAGAGCCTCAGCAAGGTGACTTATTTCTAACAAAGCATGGGAAATTGTTAAAAATAATAAAGATAACAAATGAAAATCATGCTGCAGCACTGTTAAAAACAACCTTTCTTCTGTCGCCCTGTCTCACACAATGCGAATGTGACCCCGCAGCCCCTCGATGCTTCTTGGCACAAATAGCCCCATTGACTTCAGCAGGACCCGGGGGGAGGCTGAGGACTGCTACCCATGAAGGTAACAGTTTGCAGGATCAGGGTAGCACACGGTGACAGCTCAGTCCTGCTGCTGCAGTGCAGGAAAGCAGGGAAAAAAAAGATATTTTTCATGAAACAGTTGAAGCAGTGGGGATTTACTGAACCAGTGTTACACTGTCCATGCAGCTTGCTCAGTTTGCTGCTGCTAGCAATTCAGATATTGTCCAAGCTGTCCTGCTCATCAGTGCATGAACTCTGAAAACACTTAGCCACTACCAGCTCTGTGCATTATTTCAGCTGGAAGAACCATGGTAGGTAAAGTAACGATGATGGATCTAAACGATAATAAAGTCTCCCTGTTGAAAATTTAAAGTGCTATACAACTATTTTTAGTGACCTCTCCAGCTGAGATAATGCAGAAAGCTAACTAGATGTGAACATCCATCTTAGGTGAATTGACTCTTACAGTTTGCAAACCAAGGTGAATTGTAGGAGGTTAATGTTCATGCTCCAATACAAGAGATATCAGCTATATAAAAAGATGTATACTGTACATGTAAAGAAATAACCTATTAAATGTCTAATGTGGATGCAATGTTTTGTTTTTTTTTTTTTTTCTTTTAGCACGTTTATTTCCGTAATGGACATTTAGTTTAGACAGAACACTAAGAGCTCCCTCCCTCATATCTTCCTCTCCTCCTCCCGTGTGTGTGTATGTGTGTGATGTGTGGGCACGAGAGGGGGAGAGAAGGCTTCTGTCTTTGATTCAGGAAAGCAAAGGTTTCCTGGCTGGGGTGTTTTGATACCACATTGAGACAAAGTATTTAAATTTGATTTTCCAAAATCAAAGACATTAAAAAAATGTTTTCAAATGTTTTTTTCCTCCCTTAAATCATGCCCCAAACCTGAGTTCTTGGGTTGGCTTTTTCAAATTAAGGACTTTAAAATGAAGCAACTGTTTTTTCTGGCTTCCTAAATAAAAGTGCCGAGCACTGGCAGCTCTCTCTCTGCAAGGAGATGCAGAGCACTGGGTGGCTTTGCAAAATGCAGCACATATTCCAGGACTGCTACAGCAAATTCTTTACTTTTCAGAGCTTATTTATCTCAGAAGGGCTCCACATCCAGCAACGCAGCCTGCTCCCCCTCCCGTCCAAACCCTCAGATGGCAATTAGCAACATCAATAAGTAATAGAACAAATACTTGTATCTAAAAAAACAAGCCACAGACAGAGCAGCTCATTCACTTTACTCTGAGGCTGCATTACAAACCTTAATTTTTTATATTTCATCTGTTTAAAGCCCCAGTCCTACAAACACTTAGTTTCGAGATGACATACTTGAAAGTCAATGGGTGAAGAAGGATGGGTGAAAGGCAAGACCTAACGCTGCGGGGGCCCAGGGTGAAGAACCATATCCATCAAGTCCCGCACGCACCAAGGAAGCCACTGTACAGAAGATTTTTAGCTGAGTTCCTGCGGCTCAGTTCTTTAGCGAAGAGCTTTTGGAACAGAGAAATGAGTCTGTTGACCTCTCAGCTCCTGGAGGCAGTGAGTTTCCAGCAGAAGCAAAGCCAAAATAAAATGGCAGAGACCAGCTAAAATACCATAACAGGAATGTTTATTAGCATTGCATAGTAATAAAATGAAATATTATCGGGAAAAACAGCTTAAAAAAGTTGGAACCGGGTGAGCAGATCTGCCAAAAAGCCATGAACTATGTGCTCACAAGTACCAATGTGACTTTGGTATTGCTCGAAGAGCCATTCCCTACAGGACACATCCCACTGCTGAAGCCTCGAAGTACTTCTGACCCACGAGTGACCCGTCAAAAAAGTCTGCTGGGAAATACTCCAGCAGTTTAAGCTTAACAACCAAATTGGTTAGCATCGCTCCTTCAGCACTTGGGGATGTCAAGGGATAAAAAGGATCACAGATTGAGTGGGAACAATACTCACAGAAACTCAGCTTTGGCCTCAGCAGTCTCATCCACCTCTGTGGTCAATAGGCAGAGACAAGCTTTCGCAGACGGTGAACTTGATTAGAGAGCTGATCTTGGTTAAAACTGCCTAGATCTTCTTGCTGCTAAGGATGGAGGGGGAGGAGGGTGGGACCGTCTCTCCAGGCAACAGAGCCAGATTGACGGTGCTGGATTACTGCGCTAACGTAACTAGACTGGGATTAAGTGCTCCGAGTCACCTACGTGAGAACTTCTCTCTCCCACTGACCATGCTGGCAACCTGCGGAGATCAACCTCCTTCGTGTCAGCTTTGGGGACATCCATCCCCACAGCGGCTCCAGGGACCAGCTGCCAACCCTCACTGGAGCAAGTGCATGAGAACGTGGTGGCAAACCAAGGTGATTTTGAAGAATAACCCACAAAGCCTTCAAAATGACTTGAAAAACAGCCTGGCCTGAAGAGTGGACGTATAAATGTCCTGATAGAGATGTTTATGAGAAGGCTTTTTTTTCCAGCTTACAGACACAGCAATTTGCTCCTTGAAGAACAGTTGCACGTCCTTGTATTTCTTTGAACTGCCTGAAAAACACTGGACCTGTGTGTCCCTATGTGTGGCTGGCTTCACTGTACATTTAATGGGGAATTATCCTACAATATGGTGTTCCAGAAGAAGAGCTGTCATTCTGTCCTCGGCTACCTTGGTATTACAACTATGTGGTATGAAAGCATTTCAAGAATTGCTTCTGAAGAAGCAATGTATTTGTAGGTGAAATTGGGAGTAATGAGGTGTCTTTGTTCTGAACGGAGCCACTAATGATCACTGAAAGAAGATTCAACACAGCAAAAGTCTTCCAGCTGAAAAAAATCATGTCCTGCTCTCCCGTTGTAGGGCTCCCCACTGAAATCAATGGGTCTTGAAAAAGAGAAGGTAGCACTAGAATAAAACTCCCCACTTGTCCTAGTGAAGCCCCAGATAGTGTGTCATTGCGGGTTACTATGGAGTTATTGAATAAAGGCTGAGAAGCTTGTTCTGCTGATCAATACCTGCATGTGTGGATGCAGATGGAGATCTCAGCAGTGGCTGTGTGTCTCCTGGAGGCTCCTCTCCGAAACCTGCATTCAGCTCGTGTGAAGTTTTCTAAGGGATTGAACTTCTGACATTAGTGCAAATAAGATATGGGTGCTCAGGACAAATGGATGTTCCTTTTCTGCTCCTACTACTAAATTATGATAACCTCTCTTTTCACATCTTTGCTTTGTATCAGCCTGCTAACAAATAACCAGGGGAAAAAAAACAGTATCAGGAGGAACAGCTTTAAATGGAAATAAAGAGATGTGTCTAAATCCTTCAGGCTGTTTGGGATGTCTGAAGTGATTTAGTACAGCTGTATCTCTACATTAAAACGTATGAGGGCACTGGGGTTCATCACTTATCCAATTAAAACGTTAGAAGAGTCCCTGGCATGGGGTTGCCTCGGACCAGGCAGTGCTGTCCTGCACGGTCCCCGGAGAACAGCTCAATAGCTAGCATGGGCTGCAGAGCCTTTCCCATTAGCAGTATGGACACAGCCACCCTGTTTTGGATGGTAAAAGGGCTGAAAAGTATGGAGCAGGACCCCCACCAGTGGGCAGCAGTGGCAGGACATGTCATTTAATAGCACAGACATGGCAAAGTGGCTGCCTGCTCCATGACAGGTCTCTGTTGTGACAATAAAGAGCTAAAACCCTGCCAGATGTTTTCCAGGCAGGAGTCTGTGCTGGGTGAAGGCATGTTGGGGGACAGAGACCACCCCATGAGGCTGGTCTCCATGTAGACAGCCTCCCAACAAGGCTGTCCTGGTTGTCTGAGGGTGAGATGCAAATCCAGATTTTGGGGATAGCAAGCTCCCAGACTTCTCTGACACCATCTCCGTCTTTATTTGGCTTGGGACAGGCCCTGTGGGGAGGGAGTCCTGGAGGTTCCACCAAGCCCCTCCTCGGGCATCGCTGGAGAGGAGACGCTTTTCCCTCAGCCATAAGCGGGGAGGGCGTGGATCCCATCCCACCCATGCTATGTGCGTGGGTCACGGCGGGGAAGGCCACAGAGGTGGGTTTAACTCAGTGCTATGGGGCAATCCCAAGATGCAAGAAAAGCCCCTTGGGTTTTACTTTATACAGCGCGAGAAGAGGCTGCGAAGGGAGAGCACTGGGCGATTGGCACCATTTTAGGATTTCTGGGACAGAAACAGTGGAAGCAGTGGTGAGGGCTGATGCCCCAGGGCTGACTCCAGTGGGATGGAATGGCACCAGATACTGCTCTTCTAAGTGTAAGGAGACAACTAACAAAGTGTGTACAGTTGTGGGGCCATGGTGCCTCTCCCCCACCTCTGGGAAAAGCCAGACGAGACAAATATGTGAAGCCACTTTGCTTTTATAAGGTTCAAAGTTGGAAACTTTCCTCCAAACTGTATTTCTTGCGGGGAAGATGTGTGCCAGAGAGGTCCACATTGCAGATCAGAAGGCAGCAGGGTTAAAATGGGCTCTCCAGGGAATTTCTGCATTTTTGGGGGGCTTTGAATGTAGCAACTGAAGAAGGGAGGGGAGCTATTTCCTGGCCTTTTGCTGGGGGTCTTGCAGCCTGTCCTGAAACAGAAGGGAACAGAAATCCAAGGGCTTTGTCCATCACCCCAGTGCTGACAATAAATGCCAATAGAGTGCAAAGTGCTGTATCCCTCAGGGGACCTAAGATGACATCTTCCTTCCCTTGATTCCCAGCTAGGTCTCACTCTCCAGGCCCCCTTCGGGGTGGGGGGACACACCAAGGTCAGCCCAGGGTTCAGGCTCTGTTGTGGGTGCTGGGGCTGCAGGCTGGCCTTGAGGAAGGGACAGGGGAGAGGACAGGTCAAAGTTTGGCAGCTTCAGCACCCCACAGCGCCCTTTCCCTTTGGCCTCCCACACCTCCATCCTCCCCTCCAGCAAATACATTTGGATCTTCTCCTGGAAAAGAAAGAAATAAGACAAATATAAAAAAGCCAATGTCCAGCTTTGCTGAGAGGCAGGTACAGGCATAGCTGGGGAGTATTACGCTCTCTCTCACGGTATTACCCTTGCATGGGCCAGGGGTAACTGGATCTGTGATAGAGTCTGATCCTCCCAAGCCTTTAATTGGATGCGTGAAAGGTCCAAAACGCAGCTCACACTTCCCCTAGCCGTGAGATGCACTGCCTTCTTGTCACACAAGGGCGCTTCCCAGTGAACCCAGCCTCCTTTCTAACCTCTGCTACCAGACAACTCCCAGGCCAGCAAGCCAACACAGACCCTTTGTAAGGGAGCCCTCCTGGCCAAGCGGGGTGCTGGTGGTGGAGAAATATTCAATAGCTTTCCAGACACCCACCCTTTTTCTATTCTGCAAAGAAAATGCTGTAGTTAGATGAGGGGCAAAAGGTGGTCGCAGAACAATTAGGGAACCTTCTGCGGGATCAGGCTACGGGATGAGGCCAGGATGAGCGCTCTGCAAGGCTCGTGCAAACTGGAGCGCGAAGATCAGCGTGCGGGGAGCACCCGCGTGTGCCAGGCAGCAGCTGGGGCAGCGCTCCCGGCCTGGAAAGGCCGGTGTGGCTTTTCCAAGGCTCCTGCATCCCCCAGCCCTCCCTCCACACCGGTTTCCACTGCAAACAGCCACAGCCCTCCTCTGCAGCACCGGGGCTGGGACAATGCGCCCCGGATAAGTGGGCCTTCTGTCCCCAGCTGCACCGGGGCCAGGCTCTCCCCAACCTGCAAGCCTTTTGCTTTCCTTTTTTTTTTTTTTTTGCTCTTGCAAAATCAATTTGCGGCCAGCTCACTCATTTTTCCCCCTTGCAAACTTATTAGCTATTCAGCCCCAGCGAGCACTCGTAAGCATCCTTTGTCCCAGGGAGGGCTGGAGACCCCTTCATTAGCAGTGATTACTCTGAGCAGTTTGACAGCCTCCCAGCCCGCTTACAAGACTTTCCCATTCAGCCCTGCCCGGGGCTGCCCCGCTTCTCAAAAGAAACGGAAATATTCAAACATTTCTCCCCCCCCTTCCCAGCTGAATAGAGGAAAAGCTGTTTCTCTTCTCCGCCCTCCCCATTCACTTCACTTTTGATACAATATTTTCCTTCTTTGTCAAACCGAAGAGAGAGAGAGGTCAAGGCAGACTTTTTAGCGACCCTTTTCTGAGCGTTTTGTTTAATGTAAATACAAGCTTCCCCCCCTCCCCCGATTATTATTATTATTATTATTTTTAAAACAGCCGAAGGCTCGGGAGGGCGACGGCTTGGGATGATCTTTAGAAAAAAAAATGCTGAAAATGCCAGGTGAAGGGCATTCCCTTTCAATGCGGGAAGGGAAAGGGCAGAAGGAAAAAAAAAAAAAAAAGTGGGAGGAAAAAGCGCTTTTTTTTCTCCCGTGACTCTTACCGGTGCAGCCAAACGCGGCCCCGAGGCCCCGGCCCCGGCCCCTGCGGAGCTCCGGCCGTGAAGACGCGGGGCTGGGAGATGCTCGGCTCCCCTGATCCTCCCACACCGAGCAAGCCCGGGGACCGGGGCTGCTCTTCTCAAGGTGGCTCCGTGCTCCGCTGCCCTCCCCGGCCGCTCTTTTGCCCCTCAAAGGGGCTGATTTGTGCCCTCGCTGCGGCTGGGGGCACGGAGCATCCGCGGGGGGGTCCCTCCACAGCCCACTCGGGAGATCCAGCATCCTTTATAGCACTTAAACCCTTTGTCGAAATACATAATATTCGTGCCGCTGCCTATTGGCCAAATTCCAGCTTTTTCAGTTAGAAAGAAATTCCACGGTATCAGAGGCTGAGCCTATGTGTTCCTATAATTCTCCACGTCTCTCTATGTCTTTTCGAAAGCTTTAATTCCCCACAGTAAGCGCTAGCTACTCTGCCCGCAGAAGCCAATGGAGAAACTGCAACCCGCTTCACCCATTCCCGGGGAAGGGAAGAAAGAAGACGGTGTGTTTCAGCCGATTCCGTTTTGAGGGAGAAAACCGCTTTTCCTCCCCTAAAAAAACCCTCGTGGGTGGGAAGCGCTGCCCGCCAGAGAACCCACCAACCCCAAAAACAAGGCAAAAGCCCACCTCGCTGCCTTGTTTTGGGCAGCAAAGCCGGGCTCCTCTTCCACGGCTCTGCCGGGGACAAAGCCGGTGGGGTTTAAGAGGCAACAAACCTGGCGCAGGGTGTGAGGGGGGCTCCGGCCCCTTCCGCGGGTGGGTGCCCCCCAAAGGGAGCTGGAAACCCCCGCCCCTGCCAGCCGCTGCTCCCGCTCTCGCAAAACGCCTTTGCCTCTCCCGACACCCTGTGTGACACCCCGCTGTGGTTCGTAAAGGGACTTAAAAACCAGCTAATAAATACCTGCTACCTGCCCCGTCCCTGTGACGGTCTGCAAGGAAAACCAACGCTCATGCTTTGGGGACGAAACGCAGATTTAGACATCGGCGGTGCCAACGTTTTTCAAGCTTTAAAGGCAAAGTTAGGCAGAGGGGAGGGAAAGCCGCTGCCAAGACGGGAATCTGCCTCCCGATAAAAGGCAGCACGATGGAATTAATCTATTACGGGGCCCAAAACGGTCCCTGTGCCCCCCCGGCCGCCTCCGTGCCTTTGCAGGGGAGCTGGGGCCGAGCAGGAGCCGGGGCCGAGCAGGAGCCGGGGCATTTCTCGCAGCCGCTGCGAGTGAGCTCTGCCCGGCTGCCCCGGACTCAAGGCTTCGCCCGCTAAATAAAACGAGCCGAGCAATCAGCTTACCGGGGAGGCATCTCTCCGAGGACAGGGAAGTAAACGCGATGAGACCGAGCAGACGAAAAAAGCACAGCTCAGGCGATTTAAAGATCAATGTCAAATTGTATAATATAAAATCCTTCTGCTGGGGGAAAAAGCTTAGCGCGCTCCTTAGCCCTGGCGTTTGGTCTCCTCCGGCAAAACCGCCGCAAAACAAAGCGAGGGAGGCGGATGGGGGGGACAGCCCCTGGCACATCGCAGGGGCCAGGATTTGGGGTTATTTCGCCCCCGATCCGGCCCTTCCCGGGCATGGAAGGCTGTTAATTCCC
Source organism: Balaeniceps rex (assembly GCA_013401315.1). Lineage (NCBI taxonomy): Eukaryota > Metazoa > Chordata > Aves > Pelecaniformes > Balaenicipitidae > Balaeniceps > Balaeniceps rex. The sequence continues at coordinate 1,443 of VYZW01032739.1, read as the reverse complement.
CATCTTCTCCTTGCATTTGCCAGGTGAGGGAGGAAGCTTGGTTTCCCTGGCTGGGCTGTCCCCAGCCATTTCCCCCCCCCCCCCCTTTTTCTTTTCCCCCTTTCCTTTTTCCTCGTCCCTGTCTGAAAATTGGCCGCCGATAATCCCAAAAGCCTCAGCTCTGGGGAGAGGAGAAGCTGCGGCGATGCCTTCTCCTTCCCTTCCCCGGACACCCGCATCCTCCGCCAGCCCCGGGCCCGCTCCCCCGCCTCCCCCCGGCTCCCTGCCTTGCAAAGCCATCACCCCCGGTCCCGGGGACCCGGCTAGTTCGGTTCTTGCCGGGCTGATGCTGAAATACCCGTGGCCTCGGAGATCTGCTCTGCGTAAACTGGCGGGCTTGAGACCGACACCGTCATTTCAAAGCAGATGCGAGGGTCGTTCACCAAATATTTTATTATGGTTTTAGGCTGCTTCATACAGTTTCGTCCTGCACATGCTCTACAAGTCACCTGTGCACATAGAGAACAAGCCAGAAATAATAATAATTAATAATAATAATAATAATAGAAAAAAATCTACCATAGCAATCCCTTAAATAAGTAAATAAACATTATATATATATATATATATAAAAACCCCTTTAAAGTAAAGCAAAACCCAACCAAAAGAACAGCGTCTTTTCAACATGAAACACCCCCGCGGGATAAGGGCAGGCGCTCAGACATTTTGCAACTTGGCATTCGGTTTTGTTGTTGTTGTTTTTTTTTTTTTAACGTTTTGTGGGCTTTCTTTAATTTTTTTTTAGGCATCAATTCTGCAAATCCTTCGAAATAAAGGCGACAACGATTTTTATCACGTTTTTTAATGCAGTCTGCTGCGGGGCCGGGAGGCAGGCGCGGGGCAGGCGGCGTGTGGCTGGGGAGCGCCCGGTACCCTGGGTTTGGCGACCGCGGCCGGGCGATTGCAAGCCCCGCTGCTCCGGCCGTGTCGGCAGGCAGGCAGGCACCGGTTAGCTGGACCTCCCGCTCCCCCCGGTTTGTCATGGCGGTGGCGTCAGATGTCACATTCACTGTCGCTGGATGTGATGGAGATGGCGGAGGTGGCCGCTTTGCTGGAGAGGCTGGCCGCGGGGCTGGAGGGGCCCCCCCCCGCCTCCCCGCCGCTCTCCTCCGCTTGCAGCGAGCGCACCGAGCCCTGCGTTAGGACCTGCTGCTGTAGCCTGCAAGGAACCGGCACACACAGCATCACCGCCCGGCCCTCCGCCCCCGGGGAACCCGCCGACAGCCCCCCGCTTCCCCCCCCAGGGGCTCCCTCGACCGGCACCCCCACGCCGCTGCCCCCACCTCCAGCTCACATCAGCCATCCCAGTCCGGCGGCTCTGCCTGAGAGACTGGGTGCCCACACCAGGGCCAGCCCCGCTCCTCGGTCGACACACCCGGGGGGGCGGCTGTCCCGTCCCTCTCC
>VYZW01032735.1:3336-66905 GCA_013401315.1 Balaeniceps rex | reverse complement strand
AAATTAACTCTATCCCAGCTGAAACCAGGACACCATGCCTATGGCTAAGAAGACTTTGGATATTAGTCCCAATCTTATATCATATCACAGCAAATATTTAGCAAAATTATGTTAATAGAAGCATTGTACTACAACATATTTTCTGGCTGGCAGAGTTGGAGGCTTCTGAGAAAAAAAAAATAGGTCCTCAATAAGGAATTTAAAATACACTGAGAATGAAAATAAATTTCTCTTATTATTGCAATGTATGGATGCCTGATGATGCCTTTTTAAGCAAATTCTATACATCCTATTGGGATCAGTTCAAACAGTCCAGTTACATCCTTCAAACAGTACTTATCCTCTGTCCTTTAAGAAGTGCTCCTACACCAATCTCAAAGCCATATTCATTGTCCATACACCTCAAGCTTGGAGGGTGAACTCCCACTTGCCCAAGGTATTTTCATACACTGGCCCTGCTAAGACAAGCCGCCTGTCTGCGTATGGCAGGCACTGAGGTACTGAGTGCACCTCAAGTCTAACTTTCCTGTGACAGGTTTTGCAGACACCAAGCAAAACCTGATGACCCAGCTGAGCTGTGCTGTTTGGTGGAAGCTGAGATGTATGAGGGTCTGCAGACAACAAAGTAGGCCTGCTGTGAAATGCATTTCTGCTTTGGCATCTCACTCTTCCTACCTATTTGGCACGACAACCTTGACATGTCTAGATGTCCTGTGTCAATTAAAAGGAGAACAGTAGATAGTGGTTGAAATGGGGTACACTTTTTGCCAACAAATGAGCAGTTTCTCTAAGATTGTTCTAGCTGTTCAATTCACCTTTTTTTTTTTTTTTTGTATAACAGTTAATAAAAAGAAGTCCATCTGCCTGGACTGAGTGTGTTGCAATCAGCTATTTTAAAAGTACACAGTTCCACAACAAAGTTTCATTTAGACATAAAAGAGGAAGCAAGTTCATCATGTTGCAGATCAGTCAGTTATAAAACCCCCTCATCTCCCAAGGGACTTTCTTTTTATACTTCTGTGCTATAGAAGATTAGAAATAAAACACATGTCATCTTAGAATTGTATTTGAAAAGGAAATAAAAACAGAACGTTGCATTTTGGGGTAGGACAGACTCACAGGAAGCTTTAAACTGGTTAGAAGACAACAAATTTTCTGTACCTGCTCAGCTGCTGTATCTTCAGAGGTAAGAACTCAAATATATTATGCATTATATAAATGTATGAAAATGTTGCTCTTGCATATCAAAGTGGCTCGGTTCTGTTTGTGTGGGATCACAGCTGGTAGCTGGTAAAACGAAGATGTACTTTTTCTGTTTTGAATGCATGTGCATGTTTGCAGAGTCTCAGCCACTGTCCACATGCAGTTTCTGCTGCCTTAAGAAGTGATGAGAACATTTAAAAAGTGCCATCTTCACAACCATGACTGACCATGATTGGAATGCAACTTTAAAATGCAAAAAAAATTGTTCCTCCGATATTTCTAAAGTCTTTTGTAAATCATACTAAAAATGTTTTTCAGAATACTTTTAAAAGAAGTCTTACAAAATGTGCTACTTTTATCATAATTATGGTATTTTTTACTGATCTTTCTAAAAATGTTGGTGTACTGTCTAAATAATGTCTTCGAAGTGGAGTACTCTACTTGTAGATTAGAAATAAAAATAGAAATAGAAATAAAAATAGATCGACATGGGCATCATATTAAAAAAAAGTTCATTGAAAAAAAGCTGAGACTTCTCTGAAAACAAGTTGATGTTAAAAAGTATAAACAGCGAAGCTTTATCATTGTATTTTCCTGATTCACAGCGAATTTCCTGGTTCGCTGCAAATTCACAGCTTGGCATGGGTGTACGCACACAGCTTGGGCTCTCCCCCCTCTTTTTTCTACTCCACAGCAGATGTGACTAATGTTTCAATGCTCGTTAGTGCACCATTTCCCTCACTGCTCCTGGGAAACCCCTTCAGCCTTTTCTGGCTTTCTTGGTTTACCATTTATTCTTTTCACTTTTAGAAAGTGTATTCTCTTCTATAAGAGTGCATATGAATTTATTTCCCCTTTACTTCTACTGCTTAGATACAAAATATTGCAGTCCATATTGTTCAGTCATGAAAACAACCAACAACTCATTAAAATAAACACAGAAATCCAGAAACATGAAATTATTTCCACCCCAGAAAGACATAAAAGCACAGTGCAGAGATATCATGTAGTCGTCATTCTTACGACTGTGGAGCCCGATCCTTTCCTGCCTCACATTTCACGTTGTTGCTTACAGTTGTGGATATGAGATGTAAAATGCTATCAAACCAGACTGACGGTGTCCTAAAACAACTTTGTATGGGTGTAGGTGATTAAGAAAAGCGTGGAAAATGATGAACCAGGCTTGCTCTGTATGAAGTTTCAAGGAACTTGAACTGATAAAACAGACTTGGAAGGGAAATTATTTGAGAGCTCAAGAAGATGTATTTACCCACATACAGTTTTCATTGTATTTTTATGGAAGCCTGTCCCCCCCAAACTCCACTTAAAGATACAACAGCACTCAAACATACAGTAAGAATGTATTTTTTTCTAAATGAAAGAAACCAGCTGCTCCTGAAGCTCACTGCCATCCATTTAGTGTGATTAAAAATGGGTAGACACTTGTATAACAAGAACATTCAACAGTACAACAGACATATAAAGTATAATGTGTTCTTGGGGAAGAGGTCTCTCCTCACTTGCTTCCTTCAGCCTGTCCTTCAAGGAGATTCCCTCATACTTTTGAAATACAGGATTATTATCCTCTCAAACCTACTCTACATGTTCTGCTCAAGACAGCCCATATTCCCCTGCAGGAGAAGTACTCCTAGCTTTCCTGCATCTCTTGAACTGTTGACGTGAATAAAGAAGATGAGCAGAGCTCATGTGTTCTTCTGTGCGAAGGCCAAAAGATCAGAGCGAAGAGAGCTGTGGGGAGGGGACAAGAGGGGTTTGGCTCACGGCCGCTGCTGAAAGAGCCTCATGGCGCAGTCCCACAGGTCCCAGATCTTCCAGAGCAGCAGCAGCAGCAGGGAGAGGGAGCTACACATGCAGCGGGTAACGTTGAGATGCTTGTGTGAAAGCACCTCTTAGCTATTCCTCTTCTCTTCTGCCATGGGCAAAGTGGGCCAACTCCGACCTCAAATAGCAGCCACTGTTATCATAGAATCATAGAGTCATAGAACAGCCCAGGTTGGAAGGGAAGTCGAAAATCATCTGGTCCAACATTTCGTGGGAAAGGGAGCCTAGATGAAATTGTCTAGCACCCTGTCCAATTGCACCTTGAAAACCTCCAGCGATGGGGACTCCACCACGTCCCTGGGGAGGTTGTTCTAGTCATTGATTGTTCTCACTGTAAAAAATTTCATTCTTAGACTGAGATGAACCCTCTCCCAATGCAACTTGTACCCATTGCCCCTTGTCTCCTCCGTGTGGCTCCTTGTGAAGAGAGAACCTCTGTCCTCTTTGTGGCTGCCCTTTAAGTACTGGAATACTGTGATCAGCGTCCGTCCCCCCCGCCTTCTTTTCTCCAGGGAGAAGAGTCCTAACTCCTTCAATCTTTCCTCATAGGGCAGGTTCTCCAGCCCTTTGATCATCTTCATGGCCCTCCTTTGGACCTCCAGTCTGTCCACATCTTTCTTGAATTGTGAGGATCAGAACTGGACACTCCAGGTGTGGCCTGACAAGTGCTGAGTAGCGTGGGATGTTCACATCTCTGTCTCTGCTAATAGTGCCCCTGCAGATGCAGCCCAGGGCCCAATTTGCCTTCATTGTTGCAGCTGTGCACTGCTGACCCATGTTCAGTTTGTTGTCCACCAGGACCCCCAGGTCCCTTTCAGCAAGGCTGCTCCCCAGCCGCATCAGATCCTAGCTTGTACTGGACTCTTTGGTCATGTCATCCCAGCTGCAGGACCTTGCACTTTGTTAAACTTCATACTGTTTCTGCTAGCCCACTCTTTCAGCCTGTCCAGGTCTCTCTGTAAGATGGCCCTCCCTTCTGATGCGCCCACCTCACCGCGCAGTTTAGTGTCATCAGCATTACCTTTACTCAAGCCAACCATGGGCACTGGAGAGTGTCATTAGCATTACCTTTACCCAAGCCAGCTCTGGGCACTGGAGATAGCCCTTATCAAATGGGGTTCAGATACCAAAGATCTGTGGGTTTCAGGCATTAAGGAAAGGCTATACTCATCCATATGCACAGTTCATTATATTACCTTCTTCACTCTCCTGATTTCCCTACACTGGCTGCACGGAGGCTTCCTGGGAGCTGTTTCACACCGGACCTGGTGGAAGGTGAGATATGGGTCCTGCAATATATGCAGGCTCACTCTCCAGCCTATCCTGCTTGCCAGGTGAACTCTTGCATGCATGTCCTGCAATCTGAGGTAGATCCCAAACCTCACTGAAGTGATTTCCATAGCCTGGAAAAGTGTCTCTTAAAATAGGGAAAAATACTACAGGTGGATCCACAGGATCTGTGTTCCCTCGAGACAGGGAGGCTTTGTCATCTGGGATCCCATCTAGTAAGTCAGAACTTAAGGTATACCCTGTGATAAAACTTGAACTCCAACTAGCAGCAGCACAACTTTAGTGCCATTCAGAGCCTTGCTCAGGGATCTAAGTGCCAGACATATTCAAACCAAGCTTGTCTCTTCTGTGAGTTTCCATCCTCTCCTTTTGCAATGCAAAAGAATGTCCCTTTCCCCACTGAACTGTGATCCCAGCTGGCACCACGTTCTTTCCGTTCTGCCTAGCAACTTTTCATCTTGCTCAGGTTTTTATATAGGACACAATTTGTCATATCTCTTTGTGTACACTTCTCAGGCTTTCCTTAAGCGTTTTGCTTACCCTGAGCCAAGAACTCCCATTCTGTTTGCCTGCTCCCAGACTCTAATCTGAGGTCCGTATACAAACACTGGCACCATCTCCAAGCATTATAACCCAGCAAATTTGCTGCCATTCAGAAAATACTGGCAATACCACTGGATTCTCCACGTGGCTTTAAACATTCATTCTGCCTTTAGGCTTTTCTTCTACTGAAGAACTGAACAAAAACCCCAGGGTAACATACGAGTTTTTAAGATCATCTGACAGTAACAAAGACTATGTCAGATAGCAAAGACAGTGTAAACCAGGCAGGCTTCTTCCTCTTCCTCCACTGCGATCTAGGCTTACACAGACTGTAGTCAGCTCCCATTGCCAGGACAGCAGCCACGCAAGGAAAAATCTCTTTGTTCACCTCACATGCAAAATGCATCAAATCAGAATTGTAAAAGGGACTGTTTTTCCTTCTGCAATGAAAGTCATGCAGTTATTTTCAGGAAGAGGGAAGTGAAATCTGAATTTAAGGAGCATGAAAACCAAAATATTGAAAGACATTAGATATAATTCCTGTGCACTTGGAAGCCTGGTGTATATGTGCATACGTGGCATGGAAGAGGGATTAAGAGAAGGGGCATGAGAAAGTAGAATTAATGAAAACTGTCATCCTTATCAGATGTAAAATGCAAGAATTAAAGGTGACCATGGGTCAGCCATTGGTAGTGATGGAATACCAACTTGACAGGGGTATGTATTATGTTAAGTACTACAACCAGAGACATATGCACCTCTCTTTTGCATTCAGGCTCTCAACACTACCTATGAAAACTTCAATCACATTTCCTTGCAGAGCTGGGAATATTGTCAGATTAGTGCAACAGCCCTTGACAACTTTGGAGGGTAAGCTTGTAACTCACTCAGCAAAACACACAACTCCTGAACATGATGGGAGCCTAATAATTTTGAATTTGCCAGTTCTTTTGTTTCTGCTTCTGTCTCAGACAGTGTGCTCCAAAACTCTTAAAAGTATTGCAGAATGCAGTGCAAAGAAATGAAACCAACAGTTTCATTTCCCTAAAGTATCACCTTATGACAGAAACAGCATACATCTGGGTAGTAGGAAAGACAGAAGTGTCACATGCTACCTGAACACAACTGGCTTTGCGTATGTTGGTTGAGCAGTGAACAGGCCATATGTTATATTTTCACTCATTTCTCAGAATCCACATCAAAAATAAGCATAGGAACACATGTATAACAATTCCAGATTCGTGCCAGCCAAAGTTAGTGGTGACTTTGCAACAAAGCCATCTGGGCCATGGATTAGTGGGGGAAGGGAACAGCCTTTGCACTGCACAAGCGGGGAGCAGAAGCAGAAGAGAGAGCGGGGGATGAGTTGATAACCTGAGTAGCTCTAGCATTTGGCTAAGATTTCTGTGGTGGCACCTTAATCACAGCTAAAACCTAAAGCAAGATAACAGCAACATACTGCAGGGAATGCCAAACCCCAAACATGTTTTTTTTTCCCCTCTCGTGTAAATAGATCACTTCTCATTAAATGTTGCCTGCCTGTGGGAAATCTTACAACTTGCAACAGCAGAGAGGATCCAGGGTCACCAAAGCAAGTGTTTGGACATATTTAATTTCCATGAATATTTCCTTCTGAAGGAAGTTTATTTTCCCTCCAGCCTCCTTCTTCATAGCGTGGAAGTGATCCCCTCTGCCACTGAGGAAAGTCTTTTCTCACGCTGTCTTCTTCCCAACATCTGCCTAAAGTCTATATCCATGCTTAGACAGGATTTAGCCAACACTTATTATTAGTGCAGCATTTTGCACTAGCGACTGTGACACATGAAATACTTTACTAAGAAATGAGAGTCCTTTCACTCTTGGAAGAGATAAGTCAATCAGTCGACAGCAGCATGGCATAGGTGCAGCGTGTGCCAGAGAGGTGCCACCTCCCCATTTGCAGTTTGTGGAAAGATGTTACTGTTCTGGTGCTCCCTCACAGCGGGTGTTTTGAAATAGACAGGCAAACTGCCAAATAACTGGGACACATGTTCATATATGCAGAGTCAATATTCATAGGGATTAAAATGATATAATTGTATTAAATGAAGAAAAGCACTCGGTATTAAAACAAAGTCAAGTTATTTGTTCCTCTATCACCACACAAGATATTTTGTTCTATAGAAAGAAAAAGCCCAATTTTTATTGTAATTTATTTTTACTTAAGATTTACTTCCTCTTTGCTAGACCACACAACTTCTTTAGGACATCTTTCCCATTGATTGTCTCCTTGACATCTGTTAAAAAACAAGACCAGAGGTGGACTTAAGAACAATCATGGGCGATGGAGCTGCTAAAGCTTGGGCAGAACATTTACTGATGTGCATATGCATGTATGTCCTTGCTAGGGAGTCCTGATTTCACTGCTAACATGTCTACACAGCTTTTGAGACTGAGCTGCCTGCTCAGAGAGTGGAGAGAGTTAGTGACTGCTGGAACCTGATTGTGCCTTTGTAGAAAAGCAATGGAAACTGATTTCAGAGCTGGTGATACTCATGACTAATCCAACAGTGGAGGAGCCAGAGTACTTCTGAAATGTGCACTTTCTTATGCATTGCACTGAAATATGTCTCTTCAAAAGTACACTGCAGATTCCTACATCTAGGGTAGTCAGTTTAACATCCTTTTATAGTAACCAGAGAGTGATAAGCAAATCTAGGGCACAATTCATCTCATTTCGATTTAGGTGTCTAAAACAGGCCAGATGAACCATGCATCCCAAAAGCCTTGCTTTTGCCACTGACATTTTCATGTCTAAAAGTTAGAGACAATTAATTCCATCCTGCTTGGCATGCAGAAGTGCTAAGTGCTAATTTAATGATCTGGGATTTTTTTTTTTTTTAATGAAAAGGAATCACACCTACAGTGACTAGTCTGGAACAGAAGGGGTGATACTCTCAATATGAATCTCAAATCAACATAGTTCAGAGGCAGCTGACAAACCACACACAACAAAATTTGCTTCAAAGCCTATGAGAAAAAGGGGGAACCCCTTGGCTTCTTACTGAAGTCAAGGGCAAAAATGTGTAAGCTATTACAGCAACTCTTACCACAACAAACCACTTCTTGTTCCTCTCTTCCCAACTCACTTGTCGTTGGATGTATTGCACATGCCATACTTCATGTTATACAGAATATACTTTGATGTGATTGAGTTAGCAGCACAACAGGGAGACAAGCTGATCACTTCACTCATTGACTCAAGTCCTCTAGGAAGACAGAGACACTCTTGTTCGTGTCCAAATCAGAAACATCTCTCCTCAGCTAGTAACAGACTTGTGAATATAATCACCACTCAATGATTTTGTAATGAATTAATGGTTTCTTCTTGTCATTTTTCTTTCCGCTGGTGGTTCCTTTCCTTCGGTGAAGGATGCTGTCGGAAGGTTACCTTTACAGAATCGCCTACCTTTGTGAAGACCTGAACCCTGAGCTCTACAGCAAGAGTTCGGCTGAGGAAGTGGTGTATGAAATGAGGTCCATTAATTATTCTTCCACGGATGAAGCACAAGGAAAAAGCCTCCCTCAGAGATGCAGATCTGCTGGCAAGTGCATTTCCTCCATCTGCTCTAGAGGTAGCAAGCACAGCAGAAGGCAGAAGGGTAATCCCCTACAGCCTGCACAGCACCCAGCGCCCGAAGGGCAGCCATCTCCAGCTATGCATGTCTGCGAGGGGCTGACAAGAAAAGACACTTACCTGGTTCCATCTTCCTGCAAAAGCATTTGCAAGAATTACAATGATTTGCATATAGCCGGGGACTACGTCGTGCCGATTAGCTCAGTCACGACAGATTTTACCTGCGACAGTGGCATAGGCCCCTTCTTGGAGTCCTCAGAGATTCCTCCCCCCATGGAGTCCGTGAGGGTCCCCCACAGCGACACCGGCTGCAAGCCGGTCCAAGGCTACTCCTCATGCTGGCGGCTGGCAAGCTTAGTGCCCCACCAGCAGCCCCTCTCTGACTCAGCCCTGAACGACTACCTTGAACAGAAGCTGGTGGAACTGTACAAGCAGTACATCATGGATAGCACAGCAAACAGGGCATCTCCCACCCAGATCCTGGCCTCGGAGCTTATCATGACTAACGTAGATCAAATCAGCATGCAGATATCACGGGAGAGGAATATGGAGACCACCAAGGCCAAAGACATTGTCATCAGCCGCTTCTTACAAATAGCCAGTGAAAAAATATCCTCAGAAATTAGCACACCTAGTCTGCACATTTCCCAGTGTAGCCACGCTAACGCGTAGTATTTGAATGACTGCTGTTAGAAAGCTTTTATGTTCTGCAAAGTCAATTTTTAGTTTCTTAGGACATTTTTCTGCTTCATAAAAATGCATTTACCATCTACCACTTAAGTTAAACCTTCCAGTACACATTAAATAAGCAAAAATATTTGTACTGTGCAGCCCCTATTGTGGACCAGATGATTTATTGTTTTTTTTTAAAAAAAAGTTTTTCCCCAAAGGTTTATTTTAGTGAGCTTCAGTCATTAAAAAAGTTTTGTAGATCAATGACTAAAACCATATGACACTCTTCCAGGTGCTCAGGTGTTTGCTTTCTTCCCCACGTGCTTGACATCTCATTTCAACTTTCCCCTGTCTGGAGTCTGCCATCCTGCCCCTGGGTCTGTGTGAAGCGAAGGCTTACACTCACAAAAGCACAAGCACAGTGATCGCAGAGCCACAGAAATACAGAATTTAGGACGTCGTCTAGTTCATCTCCCTGCTCCAAACGGCTTTACTTATGACACCCCTCACAGAAGTTTTTGTAGTTTGTTCTTAAGGATATCAAGGGATAGACACTTTATGGTTTGTTCTATACTAATCCTAATTATTTCATTGGTGTCTTCTTGTTCAAAAGTTACCGTCCCTTTTTGTGAAGCAAAAACTGTTTCCAAACAGACTTCATCAGCAGGAGTGTGTGTGTGCACCTGTGCGTTTTGCACTGAACTGAACTTTTACAGTGGATGCTGGGGACCTGTGATCACAGACAGACACCACCTTTGCCAGATACTTGCGGACCTGCAGCTGTGGAGTGGTCGTGTAGGGACAGCGAAGATAATAAAGGGGGAAGAGAAAGAATTCACCTTTGCTAAGAGAATTGCACATTGAAAAATAAGAGCGAATCCAAAGCCTGTTTGATTAATGTGAACAGTTCCTTTGAATGCAGAAGGAAAGCTGAAATGGACCGCTCAGCAGCGTGGCTAACCCCTTCTTTTTTTAGGATCTTTTCTGTGTCTCATAGGTCAAGGTCATTTGAACCTGCTGTATTTCTAATAGGAAGGCCCTTTTTTGTAAATTTCACTAAGTCTTAAAAAAGAAGAAGAAAAAAATAGCTGCCTTGTGGGCAAGGATGGTTACCTACTTTGAGTCTGTAGAACGTATAACGCATTGTCAATGCCAATCCATCATTGATTGAGTTTGTAAGTACCCATATAATATAAATACTAATTTATAATAAATATGCATAAAATGTTTTCATGTTATTGATTCCACAGTGTTGTTTTGGCCTTTGTGTTCTTTTTCTTTTTTATGTAAGGCATGCCTTTATGTATATTTCAAAACCAAATGTAAAGTCGTAAACATGTCAGTTTATTCTACTTCTGCTGTCTTTCCAGAGGTTACTGGGATAGCTCAGTATATTTGCCTGCTTGTGCAATGAAGGGCTATCCAAAAAACAGTTGCCATAAGAACCTTTGGTGTGTGAATCCAGAGACTGTACATCTGTTGCCATAGCAGCCTACTCAAATACTGTTATTCAGCAATTCAAGATAGATAATTTCTGGTGTATAATATTTCTAGACTGTGATCAAATGCAATTTACAAATAGAAAAAAATGCTATTTTTAAGAGAAAATAACATTCATGGTAATGCATAGGCATGCATGTGTGTTCTGCATACAAAATCCATTACCATTTGAGATCAAGAGATCTCAAATCTCTTGAAACTCTCCCAGAATAAAAGGATACACTAGAATCTATGAAAATGGCTTGCAGTGGACAGCAAAAGTGAGCAAATATAGTAATTTTTATGCCCTACAAATACAGATTCAGGCTTTTCAAAACATGGGGGTTTTGTGCCTGTCTATTGACATTCACATCACTGAATTTTAGTAGCAGAAGATTAGTAGAAAGCAACTTGCAGAGCTGAATGCATAAATCAATACCCTTGCTGAAAGATCTGGCACCTTCATCAGAGAACATAATCGATTCTTCACTCAACTCTACCCGCTCCACAGACTGCGCACTGCATGAACAAAACAGCATTTTGTCATCTGTTACTCAGAAATCCAGTTCTTGATTTTCCCCCCAGCTGGTAGGGCTGTGACCGAGACCTGCAGGCAGCACCCGCTCACCACAGCCTCCCTTCTCAGCAGAGATGCAGGAAACGTCAAGGACAGCTGGAGAACAGGGGCTGAGACGCCTGCCCAGACCCACGTGAAAACGTCCTCTTGTTTACTGGGCTCACTCCAGAGCTGCTGCGTCAGGCTGCAACGAGAACTGGGGGCTCAGTATGCAGAGGACAGTGCTATTATAGCAATGCACTACCGAGCGGTGGAGAAGACGAATTTTAAATGTACAAAAGCGGCCAGCAGGTCGAGGGAGGTGATTCTGCCCCTCTACTCTGCTCTGGTGAGACCCCACCTGGAGTACTGCATCCAGCTCTGGAGCCCTCAGCACAAGAAAGACATGGACCTGCTGGAGTGGGTCCAGAGGAAGGCCATGAAAATGATCAGAGGGATGGAGCACCTCTCCTACGAGGACAGGCTGAGAGAGTTGGGGTTGTTCAGCCTGGAGACGAGAAGGCTCTTCGGACACCATACTGCAGCCTTTCAATACTTAAAGGGGGCTTATGAGAAAGATGAGGATGGACTTTTTAGTAGGGCCTGTAGCGACAGGACAAGGGGTAATGGTTTTAAAGAAAAAGAGGGTAAATTCAGACTAGATATAAGGAAGAAATTTTTTACAATGAGGGTGGTGAAACACTGGAACCAGTCGCCAAGAGAGGTGGTAGATGCCCCATCCCTGGAAACAGTCAAGGTCAGGTTGGACGGGGCTCTGAGCAACCTGACCTAGTTGAAGATGTCCCTGCTCACTGCAGGGGGGTTGGACTAGATGACCTCTAAAGGTCCCTTCCAACCCAAAGCATTCTATGATTCTATGAAAGTGCGGCTGGTGCATATAGAGGGCATGTTTGATTCTTACATTTGATTAATCAGTCAACTACAAATCATTCCATTCTTATGCAGCTTTCTCCCAAGCAAATTACTTAATATAATCATACCTACTTTCAAGTAAAGGTCTTATTTTGTATTGTCAGACTGACATTTATGAATTTTATTTATGGAAGGGTCATAATCATTGCAGAAGCTGATTTATTCTGGAAAGACAGCATCAACAACTTCTTCCCCCCATACGGATATTTTATTTCCCCTGCCTAAATATAAATCCCTATTTCATTTTGAGCCCTGTAGTGTACCTGCTTCTCACGTGAATTACATACCAGCCACATCCCATCATCTGATCAGTACCAACTAGCTCTTGGATTTAAGGCAGTTTCTACATAAACAAACAACTATTCCTTACTTTGCACTGTACTCAGCTGAAAGCTCATTTGTATCTCTGTCCTTCTGTCCATTTAAAACTAATCTTCCTCTGCACAGGTGCCTCTCTAGGTGTGGCTGTTTCCTGCCAAATGCACTTGGATAGCAATTAGGCTGCTATTAGCATGAGTCAGGGTATTATCTAAAGGGATTATCATTTTCTCCCTCCTTCTCCCTCCCTTCCCTCCTCTTCTGCCTCAGGTCAAACGTTTAAAGAGAGAGATCCCAATTTTTCAGTAGCCCCATTAAATAACTAATTTTTAGCCAGGGGCACATCATTTCTTGACACAAGCTTATCAAAATGCTGATGGAGTCCCAGTGGCTGGGGAGTGCGTGCTGGAGAGGAGAGTTTGAATTCTGCCCTCACAATACTTCCTAATAATATGGCTGTTTTAATATGACTAAGATCACTTAAGAAGGCAAAGAAAATTGTAACAAACATTTCAGTAACTGTTTGGCTGATATTTTGACCAACTGTCAAGAAACTGGTCTCAGAAGGATAAGTTTATAACCACCTTCAGCATACTCTAGCAGCTTCCTTAGACAGTTTTTACAGAACATATTACTCATTGATGGTAACATGATTATAGCAGCAAGGAGTTTTATTGTTTATATGTAGTGTGACTGTGCCCCCAAGAGTCCGAGCCCATCACTGTGGCAGATGAACACTACCTGTGTGCTTCCAGGAAGGCTGGGTGTGCAGTATGATGAGAAAAATCCTTGGCAGGGGAGGAAAGGGAAGGAAAAGGAGGTTGTCACATTTGCTGCAACCTCCAGCTCCTGCATTTGGGTTTAACTCCTTTGCTGGCTCTGATTTCTTGTCCATACCAAGAAGCAGTGGGGGGAAGGAAAAGGAATATAAAGTGCAGGCTGGGCTGTGTGCTGAATGTGAAAATGAGCATTTCATGCTCCAATTGCTGTGTTCAGATGAAGGCAAAAAACTAAGCACCTAAAACCAAAATAAATGAAGTTCTGCAGTGCTGACTCCAGCCGGGCATATTGCTGGGGTGTCACCTCAGGGAAGCTGCCTCAGGACAGGAACAGGCTGGGATCTCCTGGGTTTGACAGAGCACCCCGAGGTTCAGCTTGTTCCCCTTGCTACTGTCCTTTCAAGGGCTGAAGCAACGGGGAGTTATTTAGGACTATCCCTTCCCTGAGCTGCTTTCTACTATGCCTTTCTCTCAGAGATAGGACCTGCTGAGGATGTAACCGGCTGCTGGTACAAATGGCTTGGGCAGGAGGGGGTAAAGGGACTGCAGGTTTTGTTACCACGTTTATCAGAATTGCTGTAAAATTTCTTTGTTACTGGTGCGGACAAGGGAGGCATCCCTTGTTCTCACAGATTCAGGAGGGCCGATTACCGATTTAGGGAGATAATCATGTTACGGTGATGAACTGACTACAGATTTTAAACCAATATCGAGATATGAAAGGCCTGCTGCACTTTTGCTAGTTGCTGAAGTCAGTAACTTGCCACAAACCTAGTTAAATGCAGCCTGTTGGGCTCAGAAAGGCAGCTGTGTGCCTGTGACAGCTGGTGTGTGTCCACTTGACGTCTCTACGATGTTCACAGAAGCAAACAGCCTCTGACAGACTGATACGAGCTCTACGGATGGCGCTCAGAAGGGGTGGGAATTTCTTCAGCTGCATTAATTACACACAGCGTGGACGCATCATGGGGCTTAAATCAGTGTATTTACATCCGCCGGTGTAAATGGGCAGGGCTGGCCTCTGGTCGGTGGAGCCACGGCAACTAACACGGACCGAGACCCGGCTCACAAGATGTAGTGTGCTGGGTAAAACCACCACTGTCTGAGAAGTGGTTTAAGTTTAGGAATGCATAGCAAAAAATTACTAACTTGTAAAGGGACAGAATTTTAGGCGAAAACAGAATTATTCTCTGCATTGCAGCTTTACTTCTGCTTCTGCTGTACTGGGAAGAGCTGGCTTGCCATCTCCCCAGTATTAATGCCAACAAGATTAGGGTGACTTTTGGAATATTAAGCAGGCTTTCTAAAGGCTGAAGGGAACGATGTTCCTGGGGCTCATTCTCAGACCTTCTTACATTTCTTTCAAAGCAAATGTTGGATGAACTACCTTGCCTGAAGTGGAAATCCCCTCAAGGAATATTAGCAGTGCCTCATTTCAAATTAACATCTGATTATTACTGAACTCCATGCTGCCATTCCCCCCAGCGTTACCCTCCCGCTTTATCTTTCCACAAGGCTGGTCAGTGTGGGCTCCTGCACTTTTGCCATGTCAAAACCTCCAGGACTCCCCTGAGGTTTCCCTCCCTCCTCCTGCCATGCTACCCCCACACTTGGCCTGCTCCTGTGCTCTCTAACCTCCCCTCACTCCTCTAACCCCCTCACAGAAGATGATCCTGGCTCCCCTGACGACCAGGAGAAGGACAGATAGGATGGCACAGCCAGATACTGAGCATCTGGAGGGAAGCACGGGTGGAGGGTGAGGGTGATGGGGAGACATCAGGAGGGCTGGGGGTGGCTGCAGAATTCCCGTGGCAGTGGCGAGGGACCCCTGCCGAGGCGGAGGAAGCCCTTGCAGAGCAGGGTTTGTGAAACGTGCTGGGAGACACCGGGGAGCTGAGGAAAGAGGTTTCACAATTTTCCTGGTGAAGACAAGTCTGAAGGGTGGCAGCGTTTCCAGCCACTCCCTGGCTGGAAGAAGTGCCTCCATATTTAAAAGACAGCAATCTGGCCAGCTCCACCCGTGGCATTTTTTGAGCTTAAAGAGTTGTAGCATCCAACGTGGGGTTTCATTCACTCCCTCTGCAGCCACAGCTGAGCAGGAGACATGAGGGACCTATGGCTGGACTGGTGCCCTACCAGCTGCGCCGGACAGCTGTGGGCTCCTGCTCCCCAGGGGTGACAGCAGGGACCGGCGGCTGGGCGAGCTGCCGCCGCTGCAGCCGAAGCAGTGGCCACCCGGTCACTCCACAACCCTCCGCCGGACCAGCACGCCAGCTGGCTCAACGCTGACTGCCAAATGTTTTGCTCCTTTGCTGAACTTTGCTTGCTAAACATGAAGTGGAATAGGAGGGCTGCCTCAAGAGCAATCGATTGTAATCGACAAGGCATGAGGCACAGAGCCAGGCCATGCAACGGCTTTTTTCCAGATTCATTTTTGTGTAACCAGGGCTAGAACTATGAGAATAAAATCATAGATGGCAGAGTCGACTTTGGTATTTTCATTGATGCGATTCTCCAGTTTTCATTTTTGCGTATGCAGTCCCTTCCCTAAAAGTGGATCCTGCTTGGAGGGTAGGGGTAGAACAGAAAAAAAAACATAATCATTTGAACAGCACCATTCTAGCACAGGTGACAAATTCCAATACATTTCTACATAGATGCTATTTATCAAAAGAAAGAAACATAGTAAATGTGCTAGAGATAGGCTTAGCAACAGCAGGCTCACCAGTTTTAAGAGAGGTTAGAGGTTGTCAGTTCTGGCACTTTAAACCAATTAATCTCAAGGTGTTATTGACCTATTTAGCAAAAGGTGGCTGAAGTGTCACTTCAGAAGCACAATGCTTGACTAAAGAGGTACAGCTGAGAAGTTAAAAAAAAAAAAAAATCTACTGAGCAGTCAGTTTTTCCTTAATAAGGTCATATTAGAAATGCACAGCCATGTTCTTTAAAGTCTGGAGAAATCAAGCAGAAATTTGATTATTTGATTATATGCACCTAGAATTTATTATTTATCTAACAGGTAGGGAAAAGTTAGCCTATCAAAAGACATTTTCCAAATATCAGCCCAGAAAAGACCAGCAACGGATCCTGAGAGGATCTAGGCAATCACAAATCAGTGTGAACTAATTGTTTAGCATCAGAATGTACGTAGCATAGTTTGAAAAGTGGCCCCTGCTTTTGCATCCATCCTTGGGAAAGAAAAGTGAATCAGGAGCTGGTGGAGGGGGTAACAGCTCTTACCGTGCCTCAAAGATTAAATTTTGCTGCTTCACAGATGAGAAACATTTAAACTGCACATCTAGAAGCATCCATCCCTAACTTCTAACTACTTTAAGAAAAGAACCAAAGATTCCTTATTTTGGCAGCGAGTGGCAGCCAACATCCCTTTGGTGTTCACAGACCACAGCCAGTTTTTGGTACTGAGCCCCTGTGCTACTGGCTCACTCAAGCACATCTAGCAGAGAGGCCTCCTGGGGTGCTGTGTCCTCCCTTGTCTGTGGGCATCACTGGAAGTCCTTGTGGAGACCCCCTTGCTCCGTGCATGCTCCCCTCATGCACCGTCCTTCATCCTGGCTACCCTGCCCCTTTCCCTCAACGTGCTTTGCCACCTTAGCAAGTCCCAGTTGTTGGGAAATACTGATGGCTGCGGTTCTTAGACCCAGCAATTCTGAACCTTTCTAAAAAAAAAAAAACTATCAATCGCCACAAGGTTCATGGTATATTCCTGAGAAGCAGCATCACACTTGTTGCCTGTGGTGCCTGAACTGAGAGATGGGTTTAATGATAAACATGGAAGGAACAAGCAGCAGCAGCTGAGAGGCAGGATAGGCAGGCAGATGCAAACAGCTGGTGAGACAAAAACTCATGTGGACTTAATCAGCATTACTTCTGCATTCTCTCCAGCATATTCTGACTCTCTTATTATCCTTCTTTTTGGATAGACATCCAGTGTCCTCAAATCCTCTTCTTTATAACTAGGTTCATGATTCTAGTGAAATTCTAGGTTCCTGCTTCCAGTGCCTCTTCCCAGATGACACATATCCATCTTCTAGACATCTTAGCATCTTCTGAACTCAAGGAGAAATTTCCATACGTGACATACCCATGGATCAGGACAACTTCCTCTCATATTGACAGCTCACATTTACCAGACACTGCACATACCACTACGACATCCCTTTATCCTTGGTACTCCATGCATATATCAGAAATATTTCACCTTGCTTCTGCAGAGAATTTGGACCTCCCCAGCTTCAGTCTCACAGTAGCCAAATTTTATCCAGACCTATTCCAGCCCATGTCACAAAACCTGTACACTCAAGGCCATATGCAAATTATTTGGAAGTATGCAACTCAAATTGCTATTAAGACATTGAATTTCTTACGAAGCTGCACAGTTCATAACAGACAGCTATGAGACTAAGACTGGGTGGAATAGTAGAGAGGTATTTATTAGTAGAAAAAAGAACTAGGGGAAGTTATTTTTAATTCACACAACTACTTTTGTTTTGCTTCAAACTATGTTCTAAAATCCATAGCGACAAGTTTATAGTTTTAAATCCAATGAGGCTAACAGCTCTTTGTAAACATTTGCTTTATCAACTTCTCTTAGTAGCCTTGATCTGTAAGCACTTATTTAATTTAATTTTATTTCCTCTGGTCTTCTCATTTTCTTCTTCTTTTACTTTGCCCTTTGGATATACCCCTTTGGCCTTGGCAACTTTTAATGTGCTCTTCTTTGAAATAAGGATATCACAAGTATGATAGACAATTGAATCAATGATGATATACTGGGTAGCCCTAAGCTAGCTTTTTTTTCTTCTTCCTTCTTTTAATTCAGGCCTTGACCAGCTAAACTTAGAAAAGAAGCTAGAGATTTAGTAATTGGAAAACGAATTAAAATGAATCAATTAGAACAACATATGGTTCTTAGAATAAGTATGGTAAAGTAAAGTTTCTTTATTTCTCTTAGCCTATGGTCTATTAAAAAAAAAATTCAATACATAGTCCAGCGGAAAACAAAGTCTGGTAATAAATATACTTCTGAAGACTAGCACAAAGGAGAATGGTACCTGTTAGAATCACATTCATTAAACCAACTTGAAATGATTAAAATAATAGGTTCATCCTTTAGTAAAATGATACATTACCTTTCAGGCAGGAACATGATTATTTCCTAATGATTTCATCATATATCTAAGTTACTTGTGTAAAAGTCAATTAATCTGATGTCAGTTGTCATTACATACACTATAAGGGTTATTGGACCATCTATGTATACAAAATATTCTATTACATTTAAAGATCAAAGGCAGTTGTAAGATAATAAACCAGTTTGAGATTACATTCAGTTTGCATGCCAATTGTCGTATACTGTGAAATTAAGTTCATTGGTGACCTGTTTCTTTATTCTGCTCACAACATGATGAACAGCATGTTGGAAAAATCCATGATACATATTCTTTTATCTAATGAAGTCATACAGCTTCTGATCCTTGCCTATTAGATGTGACCAACATATTTTAAACTGCAGTAAAGCAAAAGAAGAGGAAAAAGAATGCGTGATCTTTCAAACACAAATTAAAAAAAATATTTAAAAGACAAGTTTTGTTATAGGCAAGTTGTATCATCTTTACTCCAATTAAATAGCACTTTTCTTTGCAATTCATTAGCTCAATGGACTGAGTCATGAAACAAAATACTATTCAGTTTAAGTCAGGGCATCAGATGCAAGCCTTTAATAAATAAAGAGAGAAAATTTCTCCAAAATATATGAACAGTAACTTCAGTGATGTTATCGTAACTTGGAGAGAAGCTATGTGTTCAGGTGCTCCTACTTAGATTGAAGTTCCCAACCTGAGATAACCAAATCTGAGAATTTTGGAGGTGGGGTGTTTCCATGCATCTGTTGTTGTTGTCATTGTTGTTGTTATTATTATTTATTTATTTACTTATTTATTTTGCTTTTGATAGATGGGATAGGGTTAGGCTGTAAGGAGATGTGACCCTATTTATTTTTATTCATGTTTGATGACATGGAGGCAGGATAGCAAAGGAGGAATGAAGAGAGAAGAATGATGTGGTCAAAACAAGGAATTAGTAAAGCAATCTTCGTAGAGGGGTGGGGAAGGCAGGACTGAATTTGTCAAGGATGTTGTAGTACTTGAGAATGCAGAATTTGAGAACTTGGACAAGAGCCATCTGCATCTGTTGATGGACAGCTATTGTATGCAGAATAAACTTAAGGTAAAAGGAGAAGTGAAAGATGTAGCTGTTGGGAAGACAAATAGAATTGAAGGGGTTTTTATTGTTTAGACAGAAGAGAATAAAACATCTTTGTACTGTGAAGGTGAAGACACAGAGGAGTTCAGGAGAAATGCAAAAGAAATGATACTGGGGACATGAAGCCATGGGGACAAACAAATTAAAAAAGGAGGAAAAATTGTAGGAGAACAATGAGAGCAAGAAAAGGTATAGTGTCCTGGAATTGAAAGGTTGAAATGCAATTTTAATTTGGGGTGCACAACAGTTCTTTTATGAAGAAAAAAATGGAGGGGTAAATAGGAAAAAGCGTGATGGCAAGTAAAAGATGTGAAAGGGTCTGGAGCTGTGGTCAACTGAGTTGAAAAAGTAGTCATTTACCTAGGAAGACTGAGGAGTCATGACTGAAGCATGGGGAAAATCAACAATTATGCTCATAGGAGAAAGAGGATAGGAAGGAGATAGCTTAAGACGAAGAAATGTCATTGAACTGGAAGAGCTGGGTGGCCATAGAAAAGGTTGTGGTGCTGTTGGCTAGGGAAAGAAGCCCAGGCAATGACTAGATTGGAAAAACATAAACAGCGAGAGATCAGAGGAAGACCAGTGTTTGGTGAAAACAGCCCTGGAGAGCTGACCAGGGCTGCCAAACGGTTTGGTGAAACATACCGCAAAGGGGTTTCATGAAAAATTACCATGGGAGCTGTAGGCAGGGACAAGACTGTGGAGAGAAAAAAGTGAAACTAGAATGAAATTAGAGAAACAGACTGACGGATTCAGATCACAGGAATTGGGAGATATGAGGAGAGAAGAGATTAAAAAGTTGCATTCAGATGAGGAGAAAGAGTGCAAAGAGAGAGACTGGAAGTGTTGAATAAAAGAGAGAAACTGAGATGTCCAGGAAGCGCTTTGATCCCGGATGCACAACGGAAATCTGCAAGGAAGGGCAGCTACATGAGTAGTACCAATTTTAAAGACATAATTCCTTGAGACAGCTAATAGCTGAAGGAAATGTCTAGAAGCTCCAGATGCACACTAACTTTTATAAATGGAGTGGTCATTCCACAGATGATAAGAGAACGGGAGGAAATAGAAATTAAGAGATGTAATGGTTCTGATGTAACTTGTCGTTCCTCACATACAGCTTCCACTTTTTGGCTAGAATGAAGATTACCACCTTTCAGTATTTCCTCTAGAAATTTTCCTACTGTGGAGCCCAAATATCAGAGGCACTTACAGCAAGTAGAGTAAAGAGGTCATGAGATTGTGCCAAGATTCTCCTGAGCTACCTAGGACATGAAGTCATACTTTCAATTTTATATTAGTATTCCAATTTTGGTTTACAGAGTGAAATAATAATAAAGAGAAAGGAATGCAGTTGAGAAGTATACTAATATTATGTGGAAAAAATTGATATTCTGGGATGGGGATTTTCTGCAAAGTTTAAATGGATTTTTTGATCTGAGCAATGGTTTGACAATGGAAGTGTGCCCCAATAGCTGACTCCCAACTCCCCGGTGGACACGGAGAGCTGGCAACTTTCCTGTCAGCCTCCTTTTCCTGGGTCTCTCCTCCTCTTCTTCTTGAAAATGAAGATGGAGAAGAGAACAGAAATAGCTAGTCGTTCCTCATTCCTTACTTGCACTTAAAAGAGAACAGTCATGCTGATGGGAAAGCTTTTCCTAGGCAGAATGCCCTGGAGACAATATTTTTAACAACTTGAAATTAGTTATATTTCTTTCACGTGTGCTACATACCATGCCTGACTTCTCCGCTTCTCAATTCTCTCACTCTGGCCTGGGTGAGCTGACTTGTCCCACATGAACAGAGCTGTAGTATGGCTTTCATCTGCTGTAGTGGGAGCCAGAATTATGAACGCTGTTGAAAATCAGGCCTCTAGATTTCAGCTGGCTGTGGGAGCGGGACATGGAGAAACAAACTAACAAAAAAAATGCTTCAGAGCAGCTTGTCCTGATTAAAGGCCCGCTACCACAGAGGCCTTGGTATCCAATTTCATGGAACCTGATCCAGCACACACGTGGTCCTTACAGCCTACTGTGATTGCATGCTGTTTTGCAGCCTTTGAAGGAGCAGATTTATTCAAACCATAGATTTTGTATTTGTCTTCATTTCTACATTATAGACAGCTGTAGCAATGGAATCTGGAGGCAACAAAAAGAAAGGCACTATGTCCAGATCCATTTGCAAAAGGAAGAATTGAATTTGCTTGTAAGGTAGAGAGAACTGAAGACTCTTTGACACTATAATCTTTCATTGTTCAGGCTGACTGATGAGTTAAACTAATTTTGAGATTTCACAGCACTTGATAAATAACGATCAGTATCTTTGACAGAAAGAAAGGCCATAATATTGGTGTTCCTTGTATGGCAAACCTTATAAGGGGAACAGATATTCTGCTGAGTATTTCTGAATTTTATTAAAACTAGAAGCCACTCCCTACATTGGCAAATACCTTACATAGATACTGAAGAAGGAAAACAAGATAGTTCATTGCCTTTGAGCTGTGAGCTCTAAGGGAAAAGAATAGGTATGCAGCACTGTACACGGAATGCATGCAGAAGTTACTGAATCTTGCTTTTTTTTCTCCCTGATCTGAATTTGTAGCTGGATGTATTTTTATATAAGCTCCAGAGAAGCTGTATAATATGAACAATACTTTGAAGCCATATTTAGTACTGTTTCCTTCTCCATGTCTTGACCTAAGGCTTAATTTTGAAGTGCTCCTGATGCACATCATTAGAACTAATTTGAATCAATTTTATATCCTCATTCAGTTTGTTTGTAAATTATCAGAAGAAAGGCCTATGACATCAGCATGACATATTTTGATAAATGTAAAATGTCAGTTGGAAAGCTTCTTATTTCTTCAAAGTGGAGTTAACGGTTCAAAAATACTCTCTAGAAACAGAAGACCTATTAGAGTGCCTATAGAAACAAGTAGGAACTCGGGCTGATCCATAGCATCTTGGGCAATAAAAAGACTTTGGATCACTGAATTATCATCTCTTAATTGCATATTCCTGTTCCAGTTCCCCCTATGAAAAAATAATAGATAACTCCTCATTAAAAAATAATTATTTTAGAAGTAGCAATTAATTTCTTCATACAAGTGAAATACAAGACGGTATGGGAATGGAAGAATGCTTTGACAGTCTTTCATTCTGTTAAGCAATTGTTCAGAAGTGTATTGCAGTATGGAAAAGTAGATAATTTAAATTGACTGACCTCGATATTTTTTTCTGCCTCTCATTAAATTTAGTCATGAGTGTAGTTTTGTTTTGCAAGAAATAAGGAGGGACGACAATCTAAAAAAGTTATTATAACATGAAGATTGTGGGTGGGCAATAACCACTAAGCATTTTTTGTACCTAATCACAGAAATGAAAACAGCTCAAATCCTCAAATGAAATGAAAATTGAGTGATATTTAAGTCATGCAAAGGAAACACAGTTGGAAAAAAAACCCTAGCAAGTTGCCATCAGAACACCTCCACATGCAGATTAAGCAAAAAATCTCTTCTTGAACTTTTCAATCTTACATGTTAAATTTATCTTCCATTCTTAAGAGGGAAAATATAAATGGTACCATTATTTACAAACAGCTAGATTAATTGTTAAGCTGATGTGCAAAGGATGCTTGAAAGCATGAGAAATATTTGATTTGATTATGGTTATTTATTCACAGATGAGACTGTACAATAAACTGTGTGTACACCTTGCATAGCTTTTGATTCTGACCCAGGTGAATTTCGAAACAAATATTGCAAGTGAAATGAGACAGAAGCTGAATTTTATATTTACTGCAAGTGTACAAGCAAGGAGTAAAACAACCTGTGAAGATTAGACCTTTAAATTATATTACTTGAGTAAAGAGGCTTTAGAGAAGTAAAGACACATTTTCTTTGACAGTATTCAGTACTGAACCAATAAAAATGTATCCCATAACCACCATAAATAATTAGCTTGACGATTCCTGTTTCTGTTTATGCTTGCAGAAAATCCAAGCAGGATAATGTTATTTTTTTGCATTTATTCCTTTGAAAATATATCTTAATGAATTCCTGTGGGCCTTTTATTCCCTTGTGAATCGACTCTGAACAACTCACCGTGAGTACTCAGCTGTGCATGCTGATTGGCAAGATTGATTTCTTGCCCTGATTGGAGGCTTTCCATAAGCTACCAGGACATCAACTCACTCAGAAAGAGGTAGCAGATAGAATGGATTAGGCACGTTTAGAAAATTTCAAACCTCTCCTGGCCACACAAGCCTTGTGTGAAGCATCTTTCCTAGAAAGAAACAAATTAGAGTCAAGTTGAATGCAGAGTTTAGGTTTAATTTTCCCCTGCCCCTTCCACCCAAAGGACAGGAATCCCTGTAGCAGTGGCTGGGCTGCTCCAAGAAGAGATGCTTCCCCCTCTGGGCTCTCCAGCTTCAACAACACAAACCCAATGAGCCTACTCAGCGTCTTCAGTGATAACAGGCATGCGAGGCTGGGATAAATGGAGCGCGATTTAACTACTCAGGGCTTTGGAGGTTCTGAAACTGTCCTAAGCAGTGTCCTGTATCATCACAGTTCTGTTCTTTCTTATGGGAATGATGAATAGAGGAACATACAACTTGCTTTCCCCAAATATTTGTGTGAAAAAACATTGATATTTGCAGAAAACTAAAATAAAGAGGATCAAGCAGAGCCAGTGTAAGATAATTTTAAAGCTGAGCAAATAGGAGCCTTCAGAGTTAGTTTTTCATCTTCTAGTAGCTAGATACTAGCCCTGAAATAAACAAATTCTAATTACAAGCTTTATTTTTGTGAAAATTTACATTACTAGTGAACAACTATACGTTAAGAAATCTATGAATGGAAAATATGGTGCTAAATATAATGGTTTTAAACTAAAGAAGGGTAGATTTAGGCTAGATATAAGGAAAAAATTTTTTACAATGAGGGTGGTGAAGCGCTGGAACAGGTTGCCCAGAGAGGCAGTGGAGGCCCCATCCCTGAAAACATTCAAGGTGAGGTTGGATGGGGCTCTGAGCAACCTGAGCTAGTTGGTGATGTCCCTGCTCACTGCAGGGGGGTTGGACTAGATGACCTCTAAAGGTCCCTTCCAACCCAAAGCATTCTATGATTCTGTGATTCTAAATATGAAGTCATAGTGCAGAAGCTGAACAGCATGAATGAACTTTGAAAGATTGGTAGGTCCACTGGGCACATCTCATTTGTTCAACCTCTTCTGCTTCCTTTTGATTGCATTTGGTGTCTATAAGCTGTAGAGCAAGTCTTCACCTGCTATACAGCTGCTTCACCTGCAAGTAAAAAAAGCCCAAATTTGCATCAAAAAAGCTAGGTTTTGATCAAGTTTTAATTCAGTATACACACTGTTGCAATGGTAGAGGTATCATTGCACACAAGACATTAAGTGACTGAGTTCTGTGTGAAAATGTAAGTAACAATAATTAAAAGAAATAGAAAAGAAAAATGGCCAAAGTTAGTTATCTTTTCCATTTTATGAGTGACTGGAGAACTAGTGAGCATTTTGTCTGTGAAAGATTGAAGGTTGAGCAAAGCAAAATGAAAAGTCTTTTCATCAGAGTATTTAAAACAGTTTGGTTTTATTCGGGTTTGGGGGTTTTCTGTATTTGATCTTTTAACTTTTGTGCCTGGTGAACACATTGAACAAAGGTCATTAACATTAGTAAGAAACAGATGTATTTGGGTACTTCTCAGAAATGGAAAAAATATATTTAAGGGATTTTAGCATTAATATATGCAACAGCCACAATTGAATTCGAGAGCCAAATGACTAATACAGAGGAAATATGTAAATAGTCTTCCTCACATTAACAATCTGATTTACTATTGTGGTTATATTTAGGGTAGTGAAAATATATCTCAATGCAAAGCTAAAAATGTATGAGTTTGCATGGTTAAAGCAATTTGGTTTTAAATTCTTTTTATAAGGTTTAAGCCGTAATGCATTTAGGAACATGTTAGCTAAATTGACCTGTGCAGTGGTAATGTTAGTCCACAGCTCCTGTAATTGAAACACATTGCATAACACAGTTTTAAAGATGGAATGTTTCTTGGCTTAGACGTGCCCTGATTGTAAGATCTGATTCAAAGCAATTTCCTTCAGTAGCTTTAGTCTCAGATGGATCACAGTTTTAAAACAAACCTCTCGTCCTCCCAAAGAGCTGCGTGAATTTGACATATCTTTTCATTATGCACAAGTTCGTAAAGTGCAGGAATGGGCATGCTGCTATGATTTATTTATCGATTAATGTGCAAGATTGACTGAGGCTAAAATAAATGTTTGAAAATGAGCAGCGAATGGTTGAAGTGAACATAGAGCTAGAGACACAGGAACATGTCTTAGCCTCTGATCTGATCATGCAAGAATTACAGCTAGCTAATTGAAAAAGTAATTTTTTGTACAAAATGGTTGTGAAGGTTTGAAACTGGATGTGATCATAACCACTATTTTCTTATCTCTCTGAGTCTGCAGAGAGTCTGAAATAACGGCTCCAAGCAAAGAAGCCAGTGTTACACATGCCAAGTGTAAGCCATTTTCAAAACTTGTTTTTGATGTGTAGAACAGAAAAAGAGAGGAAGAAAGAGGCCAGCAAAACCAAATCTCCTCTGTTGCCATTTCAAACCCAGGGAAGCCAGCCCAGCTCCAGTGCTGCAGACGCTACGTGGGAGTTCAGGCAATACCTCCACCAGCTGCCCTAGTCCGCATTTCCAACCTCTTCAGCAGCCTACCCGCCTTCGTTTCTTACTGGTTTCACCTCAACAAGGGCTGAGTGACTCATAATATGACTTATTTCACCACCAGCAGAAGGGTGTTCAACCAGCACATGCTCTGTGGTCGGCTTGGTGTGGCAGGCAAGGCGAGTGCGTAAACAGGAATGACTGGTTGAATGTAGGGGTGTGGAAATGGAGGAGAGAAAAAAGGTGCTCATTACATTTTGGACAATTTCTTTGTCCCACTTCAAGATGGGAAACCTGAGCCCATGCTGTCTGGTTATGTGCCAGATGCTAATTCCACCCAGGATAATTTTCCAGAGCTTTTCCTGTGGCTGTATTTTGATGGGAGGATTTCTGAGCTGTAGCAGCTCTTAATTCTAGTTCAAATATTAGTGCCAGGCAGCCCACGGAGAGGAAAGATCTCATTATTTTTTGTTAGGATTCCACATTTGGCAGGAGCTGTAGCAAATGAATTGTAAAAGGCTGGTAAAAGGGTGCGTCATCGTCCTGACATGCAGCTCACACATTGCTTATGCTAAAATGCCATTACTTCTCAAAGGGGTTTTACTAGCCAGGCAGATTTTGAAGGCTTTCTGAGCGGATGACACGCAGTCTCACTAATGCCTGAAGCTTTCAGCTTCCAGATATTTCCAAAACCAGACGTCCCTGAACCCCTGGTTTATATGGCGGAGCGCTACCCTCAGGATTGAAGTGTCTGCAAGTCAAAAGTTAGGTAACCCAAGGAAGCAAAAGGTCAGAAGAAACAGAGAGATTTGGATACTTCTCAGAAATGGGAAAAAAAAATATTTAAGGGATTTTAGAAGATTCAGGATTGCTTTATCTATTCTTGTTTTTAAGGTGGTAAAACATTAAAAATGCCACAGATGTAGTTCCCAGCAGGGCCAAAAGGAGGTTAAATTAATCTCCAAAGTCACAACAGAGACGGTTAATTCTCATTTGTGAGCTGTGAAAGTGCCAGTTTTTATTCATTCCTAGGACTTTACAAACAGAAGGTGAGAATAAAGGAAAAAAGGAAGACTCATTTGTTTTTTTTCTGATAAAGAAATTAATGTTCATCAACTCACTTTCTCTAATGACTCATTAAGACAGCAAGAAAGTAAAAGCATCTCATTTGCTCTGCAGAGCAGGACATAAATATCCTATCACCATGCCACTGTAAGAAGGAGGCATTGCACATCTCTTTTTTGGAGTTGTCTGGCTGTTTTGCTGTTCATGAGCATAATAACAGTTATTTTCTGTCATTTTCCAGCATTTTTGTGTTCTCTTAAACACAGGCATGCAGGCAGTTGAGCTCCATTGTTTCTACTGCAAGTGCAAATCCAGAAATCTTCACTAAAGTCAGTGACCTGGTGTAAACCAAGAGGAACACAGAACATTCACAACTTAAAGACCCCAGAGACAGGGTGCTACAAAATGGCAATAAAGCATGTGTACAATGATCATGGAAAAACTCTCTTGCCTGTGAGCTTCATAGCACTGCTAGGTGCAAGAAATATTCCAGCACCCAGGTGAGCTGGGATGCAGGTGGGGAAAAAGTGGGCATAAATAAGCAGAAGGTGAGAAGAGGCTTGGCTGTGATGAGCTTGCCCTTGGCTCTTCTGCATCTACACAAGAGCTAGCAAAGCAGAGGTATAACTGAGGACTGGTTTAGTCTCTGTCTGTGGAGCAAGTTTACAGGGACTGAAAATGGGAGGTGTAAATTGTCACATCTTTGCCCCACTGACCAGCAGTACTGCTACTATCAGACAAGAAATCTCCCAGCAACGCTCTACCTACTGGCCCCATGTTGATGATTAGGTGTAGGATGCTCCATGGCAGGCTATGAAGTTTGAAAGGTGGGAGATGTGGCTGAGCACATGGCAAGGCCTGTACTGTGGTCCTGAGCACTGCATGAGGGTGATATTTTTGGTTTAATATGAGTTAGACAAGCTCTGTGATTTTTTGGATGTGCGCTGCCCACAGCAGCAATCGCTTAATGCATCATTAGATTTTGCAATAATTGGCTAGTACGTGCTCCTTTACAAGAGGAGAAGTGATTTTCCTGGCATCACATTTTATATAAGTGCACTATTAGTCATGTGCCATTGCTGGTATATTTGACTTGTTTGTTGTCTAATGTTTGAGGAGAACACTATTTAAGATTTATTTTGTAATTTTCCCTATGCCGATGTAAAACATATAGTTTGTTGCCATCAGGTTGGAAAAAAATTACCTCTTGATGCTAAAAGGGTGTCAAGATTTGAAACTTCCCAGTGATAAATGACAGAGACACCAAATATACCTTGTTCCTGTATATCACTTCTTTGACTATGATGTGCTTTTTATATAACATTGTGGGTTTCATTCTTGTCCCCAGGATACCCTTGGAACTGAGGAGTGCTGTCCCAGCAATGTTATTATGCTGACAAAAAGATTTTGATTTTTAGACAGGTATAAAATCTAGGAATGCAGGCATAATGTTTTAGTTGCATAATGTAATACCAGGAATAGCTCACCAGTCACGTTAATCAGATCATCATTCACTCAAAATCCCAGTAATTTGCAGTGTACCTTGTCTAAATGGAGGTCGGAGAAGACACCGTTAAGGTCAGCAATTAGTGCTGATACTGAAAGATGACACTCAGTAGATGGGACAGTAATTATGAACTGTAGAAAACTTGAAATATTTTACATGAGAGGCTGCTACAATCTTGGGGTCTTTTTTGGTTCCTATGAATTCTCATCCACTTACACTCATTAAAGCTTTCTGATTTGAACAGATCTGCAAATTAAAGGAAGAGCTGTCTTCAAATCATTAGCTCTCCAGTCTTTTTGAGTTAATACAGTTGATATAAAGTCACTGTTTTCAAAGCTTCCGAAATCTAATCAGAGCTCTAAAATGACATTGCACCACATCTGTTCCATTCAGTTATGCCCATTTAAAATAATTATAATAGAAATTCCTCCTTGCTGAGAAAACTCTGGACATCTGGAGTCTTCCCTTTAACCTGCATAAAACTAACAGGCATCACATCTTTCTTGTTAGCAATTCTGCATAATATTTCTCCTGCCAGTGTAATTTAAAGCACCTGGTTCCCTGAAGTAGGTCAGGAAGACTGAAAAGATGAACAAGTATGCTGTATGCTTTTTCAATAAAATGAATATATCAAATAAGTGAAAATTTTTATTTCTTCATTGTAAAAATAATTACAGAACTAACTTGGAGATTTGCTGTATTCTTGAATAACGATTGTCTAAATTAATTCCCATCATTGGAAAGATGCAAACATCAAGAACAATTTTAGGTTAAAGGCCTAAGAAAAAACTGGTATCTGAAAACTTAGCTCATCAATAATTCAAAATAGTTCTGGGGAATGTAATCTATTTATTGGCGATGCTTTATCTAAAACTGTGTGGCTGCATGGGTTTGATTGCTCTTCTGTGCCACAAGGTGTCATTGTTTTACCAATATCAGCTTTCAAAATCCACACCGTAGGAAAATATGCAAAAATTCCTTCGCCTGGTGTTTTAAGAACTTGGAAACATACACAGATAATTATCTAGTTTTTAGCTGCTTGAGGAATGTAGAAAATGGCAACTTGTCAAAGACTAAATCAGAAAGATCTCCTTGACACCTATTAATGTACCAGCGAGCTTTCAAAGTCTTCAGGCTGGTTTGTTTTTTCCTTCCTTGTGTAAAGGCATGCGTGTGGCCGTTCAATTCCCTTACCTCGATATGTGGTGAGGAATTTTATTTTAATTCTATTCCGAAGGCTCGGAGGATGACACTTGGCATTTTGACAAACCCAGGTTTCTGTCCCCCTCGGGCAAAGGTCAGGTTCACAGCCGCTGGCTTCATCCCTGCCTGGCTGCTTGCCCTGGGAGGGCTGCCCCGCTGCTTGCTTGATGCCAGGACCTGTGTAGTTGTACTGGTGTTACTGACACAGCACTTTGTATGACACTGAGCCTGTCACGCAGACATCAGGCAGGGTAGGTACTGTAAGGAAGAAATTCTACTATTAAGCATCTATAGCAAACAAACGGGCTCGAGCATTAGTACTACGACATTTTCTGCAAGTGCATCAGCCAAATAAAACCCCAAGTATATTTATCCATTCAGGAGATTTTCCAGATAGATACCTAGTTGGTAAAACATTTCTCAGAGAAAGCCTGTGGGGGGTATCCATCACTTCTACAGGGCTTGTCTGCCTCAGTGCTGGGAGCCGGCTGCTCAGCCAGGATTTCCCCTCTCTTCTGAATGGGAACCACAAAGGGAGCTGCTCAGCCATTACGCTGTTTGCTCTGTGCTCAGGGCGGCCAGAAACACTATTTCAAAACGAGTTAATTGTACAAAAACCTTCAGAAAAGCTAGGGGATGAAAGAGAGATGGGAAAGGAAGGAGCAAGAGGAGCTGGCTCACAGATGCAGCGGGAGAGACCTGGCATTTATTTGCAAGGCTGGAAGAAGCATTGGGAAAGGGGATGTAGCAAGGGAGTGTGTAAGGGAATGTTGTGCAGCGGATGAGGAGGTATTGCTTGGGCTTTTCTGCTCAGGTACTTATGACCTTGGAGAGGACATCTGAGTTTCCCAACGTGAGATGGCTGAATAGGAAACTTAATAAGAACCTGTTGGTATATTGCACAGGCATTTGCTGTTGAGACCTAAGATGATGAGCTGTGAGTTAAGAAGGCCAGATACAGCCATCCTATGTGTATCCATAGATTATAAAGCTAGCAACCTATTGTTGTAATAAAATAAAATAAAAATAAAATAATAAAACAGATATCCAAGGCATTAAAATCATATCACTGTCAGCAAAAATGGATGTTAAAGACAGTGAGTAGATCCTTCATTTTGTAATCTGTTTTGGAAATCTCAGTGGAACTTCCAAAAATTCAAACCCATGGGAAATGTTTCTTCATCCTGGAACGAATATTACTGACAGAATGGCATGTGAAAAGCTTGCTGGAAATTGCTGCCTAAATCATTACCTTTTCTGTGCATAAAAAGTGACACACTCTGAAGAGTCTTCAAGTATACAAAAGAAGGAGTTTATCTACAGGAGTTTGCTGGATTATAGAAAGACATTAGGCTGTGTTCTCAATATCAGTCATATTGCCATAGGAAGAGGAAAATATGGCTCTGTTGCCTCAACTTTTCTTGTGAGTTTTAGCCCTGGTTAGTTAGAGATACGTTTTATTGAGCAGCCAGAGATCTAAGCTCTTACTGAGGATCCTTTCTGTAATTCAGTACTGATAGTAAAAAAGTCAGTAGTAAAAAAGCACACAGATTCTTCTCTCTGGGACTCCTGCTTTTCTTGTCTTACCAGGGAATACACCAAACATATTTTTTTGTCTTTGATTTCATACACACAACAAACCACACTTCTTTACGCAATGTCTTTTGTCAGGAGATTCTGCGGGTGCCGTCACGCAGCGTTTGTTGGCAGCAGCGGCTCGCAGTGTGGCATCCATCTCACCCAGCCCTGCTTTCAGCTCACATGGGTGCACATCTTCTCAGGCAGGTTTCCGTGTGTTTAGCTATTTCGCCCTGCTTTTATTTCTGCTTTCATTAGGTTTCACTAGCCAACATATGTATACTATTAAGTATTTAACTGAAAATCAGTCTTCACAAAACCAGTGTTTACAGTAGCGATAGTTAAATCTCATACTGGCAGACAAAGCACGACTCATGTCTCTGGGATGGGAGGTAACGTGGGATCTTTCTGAGCTGTGTAAAATCTTTTCCCCAGGCTGTCAAGGGTGCCTATCACCTTTGCTAATGATTCCTGAAATGTCACTGTGTTAATGATCTCTTTTCAGCTCAAACTGTAAGCCGTGGCCGTCTATTTCTCATGTGATAGATAGATAGCTTTGTGTATAGACTGCACCTCAAACCAAATGGAAAATAATAAATAGTAATAACAATTCTGACGGAAACTGCCTTCCATCCAAAGGCTCAAAATGTCATGTAATAGTTACAAACATAATGTCTCATCCATTACAAAAAATACACCAAACCAGGAGCTTTTACCATGCACTTTATTTGTTCAACCTAAGAGGAGGTGAAACTTCAGCCTTCTCTTTTTCCTCCCTGTGTGCCTGTGCAGTAGCAGTGGCTCTGGCCACCATCTGCAGCTGTGGCTGTGATGGTGTGGTGGGGATTTGTGGAGCGGGACCTCAGAGAGCCGCACAATCGCACCCTTCCAGGTGACACCATCTGCTGCTGGCTGAAGGTCACAGTGTGGCCTCTCTTCATCTGCAACCCTGGGGAGAACAGCCCAAGCACCCAAGCGCTGCTTCAGCCTCGCTGGAAACATTTCTCTAGTGTTCAGAGCAGCAAGGCAAAGAAACGCTCATACTCCTTTCAGGGCTTGACAAGCCTCGTTTCATAGAGGCTTTTTGCATTGGCCCGATTTACAGTAGCTGATCAGGAGCTGTTTATACAGGCGCAGCTTGGTCCCTGAATACCTTCCAGGCAGTATGTTATCATGTACTCGGTTTGTATAGCGTGCTTTTTACACAGTGGGTATTCAGTAGATTCACTGAGTACAGTCAAGCTGTCACGCATCAATGAAAGGGACAAAAAAATCAAAGTATTATTTATCTTTTCAGAGTCCTTCCAGGCTAAACGGGCTGCCCCCAGTAGCGCACAATGACAACACTCAATGCTCAGTCAGATCTTGCTCTTGAAATTTGTATCTGGGTACAATTACCACTGACCAGGGTGAGGGCTGGCATGAGTCACGCTGACACAATGACAGAAATATCGGGGCAGTCAGTCTGCCCAATTTTGGTACTCCCTTCGTTAAGTCGTGCAAAACGTTAGAAGAGAGCTGGGTGGACACTGAATGCAGAAACAGGTGGGGTACAAGTTAACTTCAACATGGGGAAGAGAAAGTCAATAACATTAGAGGGGACTGCCCTAATAGTCAAGTTTTGCACTCACTGGGTTTAACCTGCTTTTTCAGCTCCAACCAGACTGTATTGCTTGACTGGACAGGTGATTCAAGTGGATGATTTTAATCTGTGGAAAAGATAAAGAGAAGATGAGGCGACCCCTTAGAATAACTCATCTCAGTATAAAGAGGCTGTTTCTGACCACTTAAAAAACAGGTGTCTAGTGACCAAAGTATTTTTCATTCTTTCCCATTGTCATTATGTTACTCAAAAGAGATATAGATGCTCATCTACCAACTTCTCACTAATGTTCAAAGACACTTAACTCCTATTTTTGCCTTTGAAAATCTCCCCTCATGATAGCTAATACATTTCCTGCAGTCCTTCATGCTCAGCATTTATCACATACCCAGTAATCCCTATCTTCTCCAGCTTCTGTGCTGACAAGTGTTAGCCCTATATTTCAAAAAGTTAATAACCACCGAGACACATTTCAACTTAACAGAAGCTGAGGATTGTCTTGGTTTCCCACAGCAACCATCAGGAATCCTGGAAGAAAATGGGTCAAATGAAAACATTATACAGCAACATAGTAGGCAGAAGTATCATAGTCTTATTTCTGGAAGATGGCTGCACAGTTGTTAAGATGGGATGTGTTTTACACACCAATTCCTCTAAATAATTCTAATTAAAAAAAAAATTCATACTGTAGGAACACTTGACTCATTTTGGATAGAGAGCAAAATTAATGGGTCAAAGGAAAGTAGCATGTACTTTCACTTCTGCATGGCATTTTAGCGATGCATTTTCTAGAAACTTATGCAAAAACCTAATTCTGTTTTTCCTGATTGGGGCATTTTCAAAAAAGTTATAAATTTGACAGTTAACACAATCCACGGTGCACATAACAGCAAAATATTGATCTAGGAAGAAAAGGAATTTAATTTTAGGCCAGCTTTCTTTAACACTATCCTTGGTTAGTAACATGTGAATACCTTACAGCTTTCTATTGCTTTTCTTGCTGCTATTTGTTATTTCATCACAGAAGCATTCGGTAGAATCTGTGATGCTCTAGAGAGCTACTGTATAGAATACAGAGAGCAGAGAAGATTTTTTAAGATCCTTATCATCCTTCCCCAAAGACAATCTGTTCTTTGCAAAGGATAAGCTAAATATGTTAGCAAATTATGCTAACTTTTGAGAAAGTGTGAAACAAAACAAATGGGGTTTAAACAGATCAGGTACTTGGACAGAAAATAAAGTAGGGCTAAATTTAGAAATACTTTGGTTAACAAATCAAGAGAAAATCCCAAATTTTCAGTCAAGTAGATCAAGCTTGAGAAAATATACAGGTTTAACATCGTCACCTTATTTTGAGAAGGAATTGATCACAATCTATTGAATTCAATGAGGAGAGTAAATGTTCCTCTTGATAAGCTGACAAATTGAATTTCAAAACATAGATGCTATCTTTATAAGCTCAGGAGAGCAAAACTCTTCTCCCTATATAGTATATTGCTTTGGTTTTCCTCAAAACGCCTCCCATGAGAGAACACAACCAAATGCCCTCTGTAGACATTCTCATTTCTGATACGTTAGCTGCTTCTGCATTCACTGGACTGAACAGTGTGAAGCATTATTGAAGACTGGTTTGGTTTTGTTTTGTTTTGTTTTATTGCTTTTTTTTTTGGCTGGAAGGCATCATAATACCCAAGTCTTTTATTTGCAGTTGCATGCATTATGAAACAAAGCCAAAAATGACCTCTTTCTTCTGCTGGTTCTGTTCAAAATTGTTGCAGGAGAAAAGTGGCATTGAAATTTTATATTTGTTTAGTTTGTTTTTGCTAAACGCTTCCTCCACCCTTTCTACACTTTTCTGTCCTCTGATGACAAACACTAATTACTGTCTGCAGAGTTCTTCCTCCTCCCCTTTGGCCAGGGCCTGGCTTAAAACCTATTTCCCACCAGGGAGCAGTCTGGACCGAGCGGTCCTCTCTTATGGCACTAAGAAACTTGTGCCACAAGACACGTCCCCCTCCATCACCAGGACCTGCTCAGCCACCATCCCAGCTCCATAGAAATGCTCCCATAGGTCTGAGTGGAGGCGGGTGAAACCTCTTGCTTCTCACAGACTCTCATCCGGACTCTCCTCATATCCTATATCACAAACAGGGATCTTTGTTCTGATCCATGCCTTACAGGCATGTGAACTTGAGGTTATTTTCTGTGCATAATTTAATACAAAGATCATTCTGCTTTTACAAATAAAAAGGAAAGAAATTAAGCATTAGGTACTGGCTGTTGAATTTACCATCAGCTATTTTTGGAACAAACTGTGACTGCCACAAGGGGACTTGCAGAATAGAATTTACTTTGTTCTGCATTATAATGTAAATCTCTATGTCCTATGACTCCAGCCACAGTATTTTATATCAAAATAGCTGATGATGCAAATCAGATTTCACTACTGCTGAGACCTTACTCTCTGATCTTTCTTCCATTCATTTGGGAAAAAAAATACAATTTCCTTCCAAATGTCTCCCCCAAAAGCTTTTAAGAGAGAAACATTTTCCCCCTCCTTTATTCTAATGTAAACTGGAGCCCATGAATTCTTTAAAAGAGTGTAAATCTTTCCCCTCCAGAAGTTATCTGCCATGTTTCTTCTTATCCTTTGGATGACTGCAGTAATTTTTATACTATGCTGTCGGGAGTGTAATGTTAAGTGCTTCATTAATGATGATTTGTGCCATTGAAAAGTTTAAAATGGGCAGATCCTGGCAAGGGCCTGACATTATTTATTTTCATTCTTTGTATTAAACTCGGCAAAGAACATTTTAAGAGCAGTTTTGCTTCTACTTGTGGATGCTATAAGCAATATTTCACATGCCATTGCCTCAGAGGCAGGATTAATCAGGAGAACAATAATAATGGCTGCATACATTGCTAATAAATATTTGCATTTATTTGTAATAAAAGGGATACGTTTCACTGTGTGAAAGGAGGAGATAAGTAGAGAGATGCTCGTCTGCATTTGGAAGCCATGATGATTCCAGAGATTTGCTGATTGAAGGGTTAAGAAATCATAACTGGACCTCAAGGACCCAGGCCCTGCAGAGCATGACACAGAAGTGCAGCAGAAAGAAAATATAACTGGAAGCTGGAGATTGCCCTAGGGGACAGGCCGTGGCTCCCTGGGGTACCTCGCTTCACAAGAAAACCAGGGATCGCACTTTACTTTGGAGGTGGGGAGGGTCAGGGAGGAGCAGGAGGTGGGAGGGGATGCCTCTACGCTCTGATGTGCTGATGGATTTAGCTCCTGACCTGGCCTGGGACCTGGTCCTGGATTTGGAGGTGTCCAGCTTGTTACTTGCCTGGAGAGTGAACCAGGGGGCAGAAATCATGCTAAAATACAGGCGGGATAAAATAGTCACAGCACAACTTAATGTACGAAAACTGAAAGACTCTTTTAACATTTTGCTGTCTATTTGAATATTAACTTTTTCTTTTTGTTCTCCCCACGCTATATTACAATATAAGAGGAAACAGAGGCTCTGTTTCTGGTACTAAGACCAACACAGGGTGGTATAAAATGCATATGTTTTTGTTGCTTAACTACAATTTTTGCAAGATGCTGTAAAACCATGAAATTTATTGGAAACAAATCTGGAGGAAATGTCATTTTTTGTCTATTTGATATATATAAATAGACATTTTACTCCAGCTTAAATTTCACATGACCTCGTTTAAACACCAGGCATAGGGAATGTCAAATGGTAGGTAATTTCATTTGTGTGTTTTATTTCACTCTGACTATATTTCCGTAGGCAGACTGGGGCTTAAGTACGTACATTAGTAAACTGGAGAGAATGACTTCTGAAGATTTAAGGCTCTTGTCTGTGAACTCCAAGATGGTTCTGGAATCAAAGAATGAGAATTAGCTGCCTTTCACAGTCAGAAAAAAAAGGTTAAAAGTGCAGCATCCCAAAAAATCAGTTTTAGGAGCAGTGTTAAATAACTTTGCAGGAAAGGAAAGAGAAGGTCAAATACAGTATTAAAAGGCTCTGAATTAAATACCCTACAGAAATTAATTTGTTAATAAAGACTCTTACAGCCCCTTTATGATTAGTGTTTCTTGGAACTTCGAAGAGACCAGATTGCCTGTGCAATGTAAAATGTCACTGGAAAAATATTTATGTAATCAGCATGGATTAAAATACACGAATCTTTGCCTGGCTCAACTCAGCTGCAATAATTTTCCAGCACACACCTGCAGCAGTCAGATACCAGCCTAGCTGGGTCTGTGGTTCATAGTTCAGGCATTCATTGGTTCCCCTGTACTGGAAAAATCCAGCAATCTGTTTTATAGAGTGAAATTCCACAGAAATTACAGTTCCCACAATAGAAATAATAACACAAAGCTAGATGTAAGGGGCCTGCACCAATTTCAGTGGCCAGACTGCTATTTATTTCAGTATGACTGGGAAAGAAACCCACACAAATGGTCTAACAACAGAGGAATTATTTACTACAGATTGTATTTAATTTTACACTTAATCAACAAGCATAATTTAATTTAGCAATAGAGAAACAGAGTGAACAAGGAGGTACTTGCCGCAGGGGAAGGAAGCGACCCTGGGAGGAGAGGAGTCTGCAGGAGGGAAGAGGAAGGAGGGAAGTCCAGCTGGAAGAGCGTACCAGCGCCGGTGCCCGCGAAGGGGATAGAAGCTGGGATCCCTCACAGCTGCCACTCTTCTCCTGACAAGAAATAGATTGACTTCTCACTCTCTTTGCAGGACATAGCAACCTTGACATGCGGCTAGTCCGTGGGATGATATGAAAGACAATAAAAGAAAGGAATGTGTTCGCTCTAATTTTCAGGGAAAAAAAATAACAAAGAAGCAGCAAACAAATTTTTGTGAGCTAAACTTGTCAGGGGACAGGCCCACCTTAAAAGCTGTCCAGGCAGTGCTATTCCCAGCAAATCCAATTAATCTGAGTATTGACATTTATATCCAGGATTACGATGACCTCACGTCAGCAACAATTTGCTGGCAGTGTTAACAATGGCAGAACCGATACTCATAACTCCCAAAACATTTAAAGCAACACAGATATCATATGTCTACTCCCAGTTAGCAGTACAAGATATTAACAAGCTCAATGATCAGTTTAAAAAAGTTTTATAAAGCCTATGTACATTCATTTGCCTTTTGACTAATGAAACTGCCCTGTGGGTTCATTTTCCCCTCCCATTTTCTCCACCTAAAAGGAGCAGTTTAGGAGTCTCATTTCCATTGCAGACGCTGTTGGTGCATAAAAGGAGAGTGCCTGTGGAGACAGCTACGGATTAGATGTGCTCCCTGTGGAGTGCTCAAAAACCGTTTCTGATAAAACATGTTATTTGAGTTATTTTTCCTTTGTAAAGAATCTTATGCAAAACCGTGCTGCAGTTTGGTCACAGTATACGAAGTCTGTGGTGCCCAATGCTTGGTGTACTAAGAGAAGCTACAGAGTGCTGGGTAAAGGCCCAAGTACGGGGTCCGCTCAGGAAACTGCACAATCACAAATAGAGCTATGCGGAATTCTTCAGATTAATAAATTACTCTCTTGAAATGTATCTATAGATAAATCAAAATAATTTGTCAATGTGTGCTAAATTTCATAATTAGTTTAGCCTTCCACACCTTCCCTCCTCCCCAACTAGTAGGCAAAATTGCAGGTTTTTTAAACCTATTTTTACCTTATGGTGGGTTCTCCTCCCACCATAAATGTGGATCTGTTTGCATATTTCAGATTGACCATGCTGTGGAAATCTCAATCGTTATATTTTAACATATTAGGGAGCTGGGTAGATAAGGAAAATCCTGTACAGGCCCAGTATGAAAAAAGGCTGAAGTAAATATTCAGTTCGTGTAAAGTATCTGAGGCTCCATACACAGAGAAAATAGGATGCATGTCCCAAAGGAGGGAAACATTTCAGGGGGAGTTAATGCCTCATTACCTTAGCCATCAGAGACTCAGCTACAATAAATTAATCCTTTGGAAACCAAATTTCATTAGTTCCAGTCTTCACAGCACTAGAATCTAAATAAAACTTCCTGACTTTTATGTGTCAAATGATGTTTTGAGATTAAATGGATCTCTCCCTCTTTCTCACCACCGCCCCCATAGGTACCACAGGTAAATACCCTGAAAATTAAAGAAAATGTTTAATCTCAAATGCAACGTTCCTTACTTTAGTAAGAACACTAAAAAATATTCCTTTAGGGTCACCCAAATCTATTTTTTCCATTCTTTATTTCTTTACCATGATTTAAAGTATTTTATTTTCAGAGTTTCAACCAGAAGTTGGAGTCCCATCTGCTTTGCCATGGTTAGTGCGGAACAGCATGAATGGTAAAATTTGTCTTTTATTTTGTGTAGTGTCTGTAAAGAAATACCCATTTCCTCCCATGACACCAGACCAGAACTGCTCTTTCTTACCGAATCCCATGATCTAGAAGATGTGGAGAGCACAGCATTACTTCACGTGCAGTCTTCAAATTTGGGCAGGACTGGGACTGATTATAGCTGTTCTGCCAGATTCACCTCCTGTCATCTGGCAGAGAAGGTGATGCACTTCAAAACTGCTCTGTAACCAGAGAAATAGGAAGAGGCTGAAGGAAGACAGAAAACTCTTCCTTTAACTCTGATGTGAAAAAGAGAAGGGAAAAATAGTATGGGTGATGTGCTGTTTTAAACCCCTTCAAAGGCTAGTAACAGAAATAATGAGCCCTTCTGATTCCTATATTTTTCACAGATAACACATTGTGGCCTTCTACAGGTAGACATAAGGGTGCTCTGAAAATACTTTCTGTAGTCTTGGAACTGTGTGGCTACAGTAGGTCCACCAGTGTCTTTAAACTAACAAGCCTGCCTGCTGGAAGGGTCACTGCCACACTGATGGCTGCATGAAGGTGACAGATGATACAGCTTTTGGCTTATGACAAAAGATGGGCAAAGTAACATCATGCCTGTCTGCAAAAGCTGTGTCCTTTGTCACCTTCGTGCAGGCATCATATATCAATCTTAAAAATAATGAGGGGTTTTTGTCCTTATCAATGATGGAAATGTTACTCCAGGGTCTCACCGCTCTGGAAAAGTGGGAGGAAAGCAAGCAGCAAACAGGTAAAGCAGAAATGGGAAGTAATCATGGAAACAAAGGGGGGGCAGGGAATGTCACCCTCATCTGAGAGGCAGCACTTGGAGAAACTGAGAAAGGTACTAAAGCATGACACAGTGCTGAATGGTGGGCAAACGTAGATGTAGGTGTTTCTCCTGTACAAGGAGAAACTTCGGGAGGTGACCTTTATCTCACAAAGTTGTTTAGAGGGTACAAGGCAATAAAGGAATGAAAAGCAGTGTGCTGTAATGTGGCCTAAATTGGGTATCTTTTTCTTTTTTTAAGGTATTTCTGAATTTTTATTTCCTAATTATGGAATGTCATGGTTCCCTGGCAAATCCATGAAATATGGGTTTGCCAAGATCAGTAATGATTTTGATAGATGGACTGAAAGCTTTTTAGTC
Source organism: Balaeniceps rex (assembly GCA_013401315.1). Lineage (NCBI taxonomy): Eukaryota > Metazoa > Chordata > Aves > Pelecaniformes > Balaenicipitidae > Balaeniceps > Balaeniceps rex. The sequence goes on along the minus strand of VYZW01032735.1, from coordinate 26,182 downwards.
ATATATTAAAGAATGGGAGGAAGTTTGTTAAAGGAATTTTTCTTCCAACTTTTTTACTTAGTCAACATAAATTCAATGGTTTGTGGCAGTTTGAATAAAAAAGCCATGACTGTATGAATCAAATTAATTTTGTCTTTCAAACACTGTTTTTCTTATGAAAAGTATCTCTACCTGTGAAGCCAGAATACTTTTCCATACTTTGACTACAGAAAATGCAGAAAGCCATACAGATCCAGTATATCAACATGCCACACTCATGAAATGGCTGTGTATCTACTTTAGTATTTTAGTTTGAACCAGGATTGCATTTTTATCTCCACTTACTGTGCTTCATATCAGAGAATTGTCTTGAAGAACACGAACTAGATTCCTTGATGAAAGTCAGCTGGCAAATACTGTCCTGGTGTGTACATAAGGCACTTCAGCTGCTAATGAGAAATTAATCCATAAAGCCAGAGTAAAGCTAGTCTGGCATAACCCCCTCTGAAATGCTTATGGCACGTATGACAGGTGCTTGGCGTCAACTCTGTCAGTCAACATATAGATCTGCTCCCATTGGTTTGTACTAGCATTGCTAATGCAGACATAGCTTAAAAGTGCCAGCAGCCAGTGCTCGAGGGAACATCTAACCCATGGGGCTAAAGTGCATTTCCCAGTTTCCGGCTCTGTATGCCCACCTGGTCCTATTTGGTTTGTGTGCCATGGCGACACCTCAGTGTGCAACGTAGTGGGCACATCTGGACCCACGGCCAGGGGCTGAGGTATGGTGTACCTCAACAAGTACCTGGGTTGGAAAACTCAGGATTCAAGACAGCTGGTCTATATGCTAATATAGACCACCTGTCTAGAAACATAACCACAGCTGATGAGAAATAACTGCTCCTATGCTGAGTTGGAGGCACAGAGGATGAGTTATTTGGGGCTAGAAGGTTTGTCTTTATGTGAAAATATTTCTCCTGAAAGTCCGACGTGTCATTCTGCATGGTTTCTGTCTGACAAATGTAAAGCTCTGCCTGCTGCTTTTCAGAAGTCACAGCTACCTTAGATGAATAGGATGTCCGTTCTGAACATACATTAACCATTCCTATAAACTCTGCTTTAAATTCAAATTAAACAGATAATGTATGAGAAACCATAAGTTACTGGTCATGTGTACAAGAATGTTGTATTTTCTTCAAGGCAATCACAAAATAAAGGAAAACCACAACAGAGAATACAGGGAAGACCCCAATTTACTAAAATAATCTTTTCTTTTTTTCACTAAAAAAAATGTCTGCCTTCTCAGGTGTAAGGCCTCATTCCAAGGGCTTTATTTTTAATGAAAAGAAACCACCTCAAGGTTAGCCTTGAAAAAACACATAGTAGTATATAATCGTACTAGACAGACAGCTTTGTTAAATGATTTTTCCCTTCATAGATTTCTCAGGCTTCTTAGACTGTATGTGTGAGCAATATAGCACATACAGAAAGTAATTCCATTCTGGACACAGAAAAAGAGGTAGGAACACATATCAACATATAGATATTTGTACTCACTCATAAGCATACATGTACACTCACATACACTGCCAAATAATCTTAAGCATCTGTCTTTTGCCATTCTGGTGTGCATACAGCTACAGAAGTATCTGTACCTATATCATTTTGCCCACCTATATTTCTTTCTATGAATGATAAATAATTAGTGGTGTAGCTATAAAGCTTATGTATTTCTAGCCAATGACATCTTCAAGGTCTCTCTGCTGCCTACTGCTTGACCTTGGTTTAGAAGCACACAGAATGGAAGCCTTGAAAACAAGATCAGCAGGATTCATTCTGACAGAAAACAGATGCAGCACAATAGAGAAAAATACACATTTAATTTTAATCTTTTTTTTTAAACAGCCTGTTACCAGTTCTTAAAAAAATCCTAAGGTACAGACTGTCCTTCACACAAGTAGCATACATTTTAATACTCCAATTACATTTGGATTAGATAGCATTGTAACTACAATAACTATAGCACTGTCTACATTATTCCTCCCTTTAGTCACGGTAGCAGGAGAACACATACATACCTGCAGAAGTAACATAACAAAGCGCTATAGCCTTAAGATGAGCCTTCTTAATGAAAGATTCCTGTCTTCATAAAAGTACAATAAGAACCATTTTATTTCATAATACTTGGACAGGGAGGTTATGAGGCTGCAATATAGACAGATGATACACAGTGATGTGACCTTAAAGATACTGCTTTTGTCTTACATTACTTTTCAATTCTATGTGCTGTCTCAAGCCAGATAATCTTAGGTAGGGCTAATAGGCTTCTCCTTGTTTTCTGAAAGGGAATGAAAACAGTATCTTTACAAAGTAGGGAACAGAATTTGAGATCATGTCACGTAACACTGGTGCGGGTCCACCTGAAAGGGACAAAACCATGCCTGGCTCTCCAGCTGCACTTGTCCGTGGGAAATGATCACTGTATAGAAGTCTGTCTCAAGTCTTGCTACTAGAATGACTGTTCGCCCCTGCATTATTCAGTTCTTTTATCAGGAAGAAAATATAAACCTTTGCTGATATTGGTTGTCAATGTCACAAAGATGAAAGTGGTGCTTAAATAATAAAAAGAGGCAGATCACTCGTACAAAGCTGCTTGGATTGCTTAAGCTGCTCGTGGCCAAAGAAGGAACGTCTTAATACCGCTAGAGCACAAGACCAAAGAATATAGGACAATGTTTATGAGGTTATCCTGGAAAGCAGCAACACTTAAAAGAATTAGCTTATAATAATGATAAAAAGGACTAGCATTATATTTGGATGAAAAAAGAGGGACATACTAAAAGATTAGAAAAAGGTACTTATAATGGCATCTGTAGGCTCAACACTGGAAGACTGTACATAGCCAAAGTCTGTTCTTCATAAGAGTATGTGGAGATGGTCTGTAAAGACAAGAAGGTCCTGAAGACCTTTCTAATGATTTGGGTAATTTAAAGAATTGTAATGTGAGCATCTGATTTTTGGAGGCACATGAAAATTAACTACATTCCACAAACAGTTGAAGACTCAAATAACAATAATTATTGATCCTACTTTGAAAAAGTAAAAGATAGCTAACAAATTAAAAAAGTGGGTGGGATGGATTGCTATGATAATTGATTCTTTCTGTCATGCCAGAAGACATTTCTGCAACAGAAAGGGCTATAACTTCCTTTTACATGGGTAAGCATTGTAGACTCTGGTAATCCATGACTCAACCTTTCTCAGTTTGTGGATATGTAACCATTTTTCAGTGCACATGCACAACCTTTTAGAAATTTCATGTATGAAGATGGTTAAAGAATTTCTGAACTTGTTCCCTTCTGTGAATTACAGGCTTCCAGAGGTTTCTTCATCACACATCACACCATTCTCTTTTCTGTAATGGACATCTTTATGGACCTCAAATCACTGATGCAGTCTCTTTCTAAACCCTTTCTCAATTTTTATACTTATCCATTTCAGTGCTAGCCTGATGACAGTCTTAGCCCTATAATTCAGCCCAATACTTGCAAATGCAAGAATCACCTGATGTTTCATGCTTCCTTCTGGTGTTTTCAAGCATCACCATGTCATGGTCTCCCAGTTCAGCACAGAACAATCTTCTCTTTTTGCCTTTTAATAAGAAAACAGAAACTTTAATTCTCCTTTTCCTTAGGGATCACTGTCTTCAGGTATAGCCAGAGAGTCTTTGTCATACCTATTTTAGTAAGCTGTTTTTCATTTTTGTTTCCATTCCTGTGTAAACACATACACAACATACATTCACACCCATACCTGGATATTTCTGAAGCTTAAAAAAGTTTGATTGTAAAGCTAAGTAAAATTTAGGAAAGAAAATGCTTAATTTATTCTAGGAAATGGTTATGTATAGTTGAATAGGAGGCTTGTCTGCTATATTACTATACACAGCCTTTTTTTTCCTTTCTATTTTCTTCTTTATAAATTGAACTTTTCTGTGGGAAAACGTACAGATAATAATGAGAGCTTTAAGCACAAAATGTCTGATAATGACAAGAACAATGAGAAAAGAAGCAAGATGGATAAGAGAATAAAGACATTGGAAGAAAGGCAGAAAAAATCCTGGAAATCTGCACACAGGCCTGGGAGAGCATATTATTGAATCTGAACCATAAACTGTATTTAATGTAATTTTATCCATTGCACCTAACTACAAGGGTGAACGCAGGCAGAGGTAGGAAATATTTCTATGAATTGTTATGCTTAGTCTGTCTCCTATTTCTTTTTATTATTAACCACTTTAAACTAAATTAACTTTTAGTTAAGACCGTTTTGTCTATAAAACTATAAATGCCCTATAACATGTTTTTGAAGGCAAAATAAGCTCCTAACCTGAGAGATGAGTAAGAGGAGCCTGAGGTCTTTTCATCAAAGCAGCCTAAGAAATGGTGCATTGCGGACTTCAGCTAAGATAGTGCAGTTAAAGGGAAAGTCAATTGATCACAGGAAGAGAAGAACAAAGATCAACATTTTTTATAAATTAGATTTCTAAATTATTGTGTGGGATTCACAGTTCACAGTTTTGGGAAAAGGTTAAAGCAAGAGATTTTGTTATGCAAGAACAAATATCTCTTGGGAAAATCATTGCTGTTTAAAAGATCAGTTTTCCACCATTAGGTTGCTGGAACAAAGCCTGGGGACCAGTCTCCTCACCAGTGGTTAGTGTCATGCTGGTTAGGATATGTCATTACTTCTGCCTGTACTGAAGCACCATAAATTACCTAGCACATGATGTATTTCATCCTTTAAAACAATGAAATCAGGTAGACATGTTTTTTTTTTTTTATTTTACATGAACTGGTCTTCACAGGCTTATGCACTTGGCAAAACCTATGTTTTATATTTTAGTTTTAGAGTGCTTCTTTAAGCTGCTTAATCATAAGTAGAAATTTCCCCTCGGAAGCTGCTTATGTTGGTTTTGAAGAACTATTCATGAATGGGGCAGGTGTCAACTTCTTATCTTTTGAACTGGTGTATCTCAGGGAGTCTGTTTCAGCTTTGAATTAACCTACAGCTCTTGTAGGCAAACACAAAGCACTGACGACTCTATAAATAAAGACAACTCTATAAATAAAGAGAGCCCAACTATTCATACACTCCAAAATGTATACTGATCACTGAGAAAGAAGAAATGGACTTCGGAATATTGAAATACATAGAAGACACCGTCTTAATTAGATTCCTGTATCAATTTAGAGCTTAGAAGAACATTCTCAAAAGGCTTGATTCAAAAGGAAAAAAAACAATACCTCTGATTTTCTGAGTAACAGGTGACAGTTTCACTTTACTGACATCTTCTAGATTATAATTTGGTAACAGGTTGTTTTTTCTTTTTTAAATGAGGATCTATAAGTCCTACATTACAGTGAAATAAAATAAGACTTTAGCCTTGGCTTTGTTCCAGGTCTTAAGCCAGAAATTGAATATTTTATAAAATTTATGATTTATCTTGAAATTAATATATTCAAAATACTGTTTAAACATTAATTAATATTAACTTTGCTTCCAAAAGAATATGATTTATGTAATACCTGAAAATACGGAGCAGAGCATGAGGCTCCTACTTATCAGCTGAGTTAAGCTGTTCAGTGAGTTAGACTTCAAGCATTTAGGAATTTTTAAGAAATTGACAACTCCCAGTCAATATGTATATAGGGACTTTGCCATACCTCTTTACTGATATTGCAACTGTGTTGAAACCGTAACGGCAGCTGAGTTAGAAACTGCATGGAGGCTGACTGAAAGCTACTGAGCAGGCTCATTGCAGAGAACTGAGTCCTCTTCCCTCCTTCTCTTTGCTTGGCTCGTGGTGACATCTCTGCTGGTCCTTGCCAGGCAGCTCCTGGGACTCCAGCATGTGAGTTGTACCGTGGAGCCCCTACACTGCTTGAGAGCTTTATTGGTTGCATCTCCAGTAAGCTTTATTACAGTGTAAGACATGCCTTTGGACATCCCTAGCCATGAAACACTACCAATTCAGTTTCCAAAGGTGTTGTGTATAATAGTGGCCTGAGACAGATGCAGCATTAGAGAGCTTCAGAGACCTCAGGCTGCTGCTTCCCTTGTTGGTGCTTACCTCCAACCAGGTAATAAAGTGACTTGAGATCTGAGAACCCATAGTTAACCGTAGCATTACATTTGTTCTATATTTATACAATAATCATAAGTCATTTTGGGCAGTCCATTTTCAGGAGGTGACTGCCTTGCTCCCCAGACTGAAATCTCTATTCCCTCAGCCTTGTGACTCATAATGCACCTTTAGTCATATTTTAACCTTCAGCACTGTACTCTCTGTCACATCTTATTGCTTAATACATGCTGTTGAGCACAGCAACATCGCCCCAACAGATAAACCTCAGTGACTTCTGTATGAAAAGCAACTTCACTTGCCTGGTTTTGCATAAGAGTTCCCCTTTAATATGAATGCTTAATATGAATGTTCTCCTTTAATATGAATGTTGCATGCATGCCCTTGACATACTTGCTAGATAATAATAACAATCATGTCTATACACACAAGGGTAAAGCAGGGTATTTTTTGCCATATTATAAAACCATGCTGGTTTACTGGGTTTCATCTTATTAGATTTAATAATTCTTTTTTCAAAGTCAATTGAGCTATAAAACACAATAGATTTGGGGATGTTTCAGGAATGACTTTAGTCTCTTTACATTCAGAGACGCCTTCCCTAACTTCTACGTATTTTATATGGAATCTAGTGAAATAACAGTATCTGTGGAGAGGTAAAGGAGCCCTGAAATGCAGTTGGTATTTCAGATGTATCAATAGTTTATTCTATGGCTTTGCAAACCATATGGCTTTACAAAACCATATTCTATGGCAAACAAAATCTCTTATGCTATTTCAAAAAAGAGAAGCTACTGAGGAATATGATATGGGGTTGCTAATCCTCACCAGTCAAACATCACATTAGTAAAAAGATAATGGGAATTTACCTCATATAATCTTTAAAGGCAATTTTTTTTCAATTTGTCTTTTGGTTGTTTTCACCCTTTGGAAGGAACCTATTTGTTTGTATACCTAAGGGTATAAAAATCCTAGGATCACTATTCAGACTCTACCATGCACAGGAAATACAGACCTGTTTATTACTTGGTGAGATCTCCCTTTTCTTTCCCTGTTCCCTGGCGTGTGAGGAGCTGCAATTTTCATTACCTGCTGTCCCTCTTGCCAGGATGCAGAGACGACCCATTCACAGCTTTTTCTTGGAGATTTTGTTTTCCCACATATCTTGCTGCTACATTCACTTGTGACCATCCCAGTGCTGTCAGGGAGCTTCTAGCTCCCATCGGCTCCTTCATGCCAGTGGCTGCTGCTCACTGTCCCTGGCAAGCCCTGCCCATCACTGCTCGTTCCCCTTCCTGCACAGCTCTGCTATGGATGCCTCCAAATTCCTCTGACCCACCCCATTTGACTCTCATGTCATCACCAAGAGGGTTTTTCACACCAACCAACTTCAGGCATCTAACGTGACATGCTCTCCATAGGCTCCTCCGAGAGCGACCGCCTCACCTACAGAGACTGGCGACCTGTGCCTCCAGTGCAACTGGATACAGTAGGTGCCTAAAACTAGTCAGAAGGAACAGTTGTCTTTATTTGTTTCTGAGATCTTAGACAACATTGTTTTAAGTTCTCCAAGATATGAACATTGCTCTTATTGCTATTATGGCTGCAATTGTATTGATCATAACAACTGTGTAATTGTAATGATTGTAATAATAAGATAGTATACAGCACTAACAAAAATATTAGTTATTTTATCCATTTAAGTGAAAGACTTGATATTCCAAATATGGTAACATTTACTTTTCTACCACAGAAGAATGGATTTCTTTCAATATAGGCCAAGATTTTTTCCTAAAGGCCCTCTAGTTAAACCCCTCAATCCATTTTTAGGAAGCCAATTACAGATTCTTGCTACTCTTAACTTTTGACAATGGGTTCACTTACGTGCTTACAAGGAGAACATTTTTCTAAATCTTGGTTGTCATTTTTAATTATGGCATAAATATCTCAGATTCATCACAGACATTTTAAACATCTTTTTCTGTTTAGAAAGTGTAAACCATGCATTCTCCTCAGATGAACATTGAATGTATCGCAGTTTTTACTGAAATGTGACAGAATGCAACTCTACAGTAAAATTTATGGTTAAATAAATACCAAACAGCACTGGGTAGGGGAAAACCGGCAACACAATCCAAGTGGTTCATTCCAGGGACACTACTTTTGTTTCTAGGTAATCTTTATGCATGTATTTCACTAATGCAAAGATAAAGAGATTAGAAACTGTCTTTCAACCTGCGTTAACCTCCTTTCACTACACGAGGAAACTGTATATCATATTCAAAAAGCAGCAGAAGATACTATTGGCCAAAGACCCATTCAGATCTTCAGATTATTAATGAAGGAGAGATACAGATTCAGTAACAAGTTAAAAGTTAATAGGATGTGCCTTACCCTTTTAAATACTTAGTTTTAGGCATCCCTAATGGAGAATAAAAGTATCTGCTGTATTTGTTTTATCTGTTGTATGCTGGAGAGGGTGTGGCAAGACTGGTAATTTGGGAGGAATATTCCATGACAAACACAGTCCTAGCAGATGGCCAGTGCAGTCCAACTTTCAGCCTTTTGGAAGATAATGGTATGGCCAAATTTTCTACACTTCCCCATATTCTTTCAAAGAAGATAATGTTTTGGTCAGTGTTCGCCTCAAGTGTAATTCCACTCAAATTTCAGACTCTGCTCGCAAGGATTTAGGGAAATTAATTGGACAACCTTCTCCTTGAGAGTTATGGAAGTGAAGACCTCACTGAGGTGATAAGCTTTAGTCATATCCTAGTGAGACACAATGAGAGACTGAGTGGGATACTAGCAAGCACAGACTTATCTCTGCAACTGCAGCCAAGGAAAAGCACCATTAAATTCTCTAGCCTTTGCTTCATTAAAAGGTAGTTCTTGTTATGGCCTTATTTTCTTACCACAATAACCAGGAATGGGAGCTTGGCCAAACGTCTGTAGAAGTGGGTTGCAGTGTGGGAGGCACGAGTCACATCACTACTCCTTGGGTTATCAGGCAGATGCAGCTCCCTCAGCTGCATTTTGTTTCAGTGGTGTGTCCTGCAAATCCAAATGAGGGGATCCTGAGGAAAATGGTGATGGAGAAAAAGAACTGATTTCCTGCTAACTCAGACAAGTTGTATCTTGGCTTGAAACACAGACCCCAGTCATTAAAGTGAAAACCAAGTGGCTGGCAGACACAGCTCCTTCCCTTTTAGCATAGGTTACAGCATGATTACATATGTCTAAACTGAGTTACTATAACCTTAGTAGCTCTTCAATTAATCAGAAGATTTGCAAATAGCTTTCTTAGCTTTAATCTGCTTGCTTTTATCCTTTTCCTGCTGCTTTGATGGATTGCCCAGACAGGATAAGCAAATGACAAGACAAATACTTTCAGAGGTGGGAAAGTAACAAGTTCACAGTGCAGAAAATGCATGTCCTCTAGTTCTGCCATCTAAATTTTAATTTAGGAACTCTTATTTCTGGGAAAGCGTAAAAGGATGTCACCTTTCATCTGGCATACTGGATGTGTTTAAATTAAATTAAATTTTAATTTGGATCTGGAGTAAACTTTTGAAGCAACTCTTTCAACCCTTCTCGCTTGTGGTGCTTTGGTGTGCGCCATGGGACAGTCTCAGAGTGTGTGGACTAGATTTCCTGCAGCTGAAACCAAACCCAAAGGAGTGACCCAGGAGCACACCTACTGTGCTCCAACCACTAATGGGCATTAATGGGCTCAGCTACAGTCAGTCGGAAGAAAGTATGCTCTGCACTCAGAACATGAACACCAAGTCTCCAGCTGTAATGGTTTCACTCTACAGATCGCTTCCTATTGCCCTATTTGACTTGCTGTGTGGCTGTAAGCAGATATAACAATTGTGAATCTTTCAAAGCTCAGACAGAGTAAGCAGTTTTTATTTATGCTGCAATAGAGCTGTCATGCTGCTTAGGCATGTGTGTGTATATATATATATATATAATGTGAATATATAGAAGCACCTGAGACTGGAGCTGCTTCTCTGAAAGACTTCTGTAAGACAAAACAATCCTGAAACAATGAGGAAAGTCAGGATTCCTGCATGGGGAGAGCAAAACTACTTTGCTTTCCACGTTTGAAAGCAAGCAGCATTATTATCAGTGCTGTGCTATTTTCTAGGTGTGTCCAAAGACTGCATATAGGCACCACCAAAAAGATCACATTGTTATGTGAAATCTGCAGCAGCAGATGGGATCACTTTCTAGCAAAGAGAAAGTCAGAGTGAAGATCTGGAGCTCGGAACCATATAAAGTGTGGAGGAACTGAGGATGCAGTTGAAAGTGGAAGTTTGGTGGCTTACGAAGGTAAGACATCTAGACGGAAAACCAGAACATTGTGAGACTGAGGCACGCAGGAGCTACAGGTCCTTGAGAAGCATTCAGGGAGGCACTGACAGATACTGGCAGATGAAGAGATGACCATGGTTGCTGCAATTGTCTTAAGCAGAAGTACCCATAACATTGCTCAGACTAGGAGAAGGAATAGCGTCGCTTATTTCTCTGACTGGTAATGACAAGAGTAGCAACGATCTACTAATCAATCTTGGGAGACTCCTGCGTGAAATCTGAGCTAGTTCAGTGCTGCCTGCTTTTTTATCTTGGGCCAAAATAATGGAAAGAAGTTAGACGAGAAACTACAAAATATCAGCTTCCTCTGAATATGGTTAATGGGGCAAATGGCCACTGTATGCAAAAATTTTATTTACATGCTTCCTGAGAAGGTGGTAACAAGATCAGCCTGCACGTCTTGAGAAGAGGTTGTGCAAAGTGTGTCCAGCTCCTCTTTAGATCCACAAGACGTGTGAGTGCTCAGCACCTTTCTGAAGTCCAGAGGGGATGACACAACCTGCAGTAGACTTCTGGTGATTAAACACAAATATGTAAAGTAGTTCTCAAATGCTTTCCAAGATCTACTTTTACAGCCTTAATAATTCTATTCAAGGCTGAAAATAACTTTTGTTCTTTCATCTGAAATTCATTAAGATTCTAATTAACAAATCAAACATAGCTCATTAAACAAGGACATAGTAAATGTTATTTTATTCAAAGTTTCACCTTGGAAAAAACCCAACAATCTCCTCAAATCACACAGGACTTGCAAGTACAATAAGAGAGAATTTATGAAAATCACGCAGGTATACTGTTTCACCACATGCCTTCCCTAAGTGGAAAAAAGAGGGTAGAGATGAAGAGTCCTGTTTTCTCTGCTAGTATTAAGCAAAGACTGGTGACAAATATTATTGAACTGGATAATAAACAAATACTCTCTGTAATCTTAAAAATATCTATTACAATGTCATAAAACATTGTAGCTCTATTAAAGAATTATTTGGGAAAAAAAGCTTATTTTATTTTAATTCTATGGGATTTTTCTAAAAGGTGAAACTATTTTGATACTATTTAATACACTTCAGTGAAAAATTATTCTTTCTCAATAGAAGTTTCAGGGGATTAAAAGCTATCCAAACATTAATCTTTCATATCATGCATCATTAGCAGAACTAAAAACTCTCATATTCTACAAGGTTTTTGAGCACAGCTGTAGATTACCCAGAGCACACCTTCCAGCAGCAGAAATTAAGTAAGCAGTTGTATGGTTTCAGACAGATCTTGACTCTATTATTCAAAAGGTTGCTTACTGGAACAGAAATTTCATCCTTTCTGTTCCAGACACCAGCAAATCAGGTAAGCAGATAACACTCACTTTAAACCCATACTTACATTGTTTGCTGGATCAGGACTGTAGCTGGGGTTCTTGATTTTCAGCAGAGGATTATTGCTCAGAGGCACATGGAGATTCAGATGGCAGTGCTAGTGAAGTAATATTGAATTCGTAGCAGCTGTGTTTGTTTAAAAAAGCTGTTAAAGCCTTTTGTGATGTTTAAAAAAAAAAATCAAGAAAGTCTCCCCAAGGGCCTTTCTCTTGTTAGCCGTGAGTGCTGTGATTTGAAATATGGCTTCAGTACTGTACTCAGCATAGAAAATTCTGAGTATTCCACTGGACATAAATAAAAAGACTAAAAGGCTCCTGTTAAACAATGAGATTTTTAAAGATATGAAGAGCATTCAGGCCTTGTTTATGAGGCTGAGGAAGAAACATGTGAAGGAAAATGCTTACTATGTAACTGGTTTTTTATAGGTTAGAATAACCTCCCGAGCCCTAAATAATTGCTTGCACATCAGTGTAGCCTGCTTATGGTGGAGGAGAGGGGAAGAAGAGGCAACTGGCTGATTCCCTCCTTTCTTTCTCTAGAACTGGCTCACTACACAATCCTAAAAGAAACTAAGATGCAAGGGACCTCTAGAGGTCCAGACTCCTGCTTAAAGCAGACTAATTTTGATGTTAGATCAGTTTGCTCAAACCTTGTCCAGTCCAGTTGTGAGTACCCATTTCACCACGTCCCTGGGCACCCACCTACCAGCAGCACCAGAGAAGGGGATAACCACTTGGCCTCTTTTAACCGTAGCCCCAGGCTGTGTCTGAAGGAGCCTCTCCAGAAATGTATATCCCCTTTTCTCAAAGGATCAGAGAAGTTTAAGTCCAATTCTCCATCCTTTACAGCTCTGTATAGGACATTTCCCCTGCCTCTGCTGGCCATGTGAAACAGAGATTTGGAGCTCCTCAACCTTTTCCTATCCAACACAGTGAGGACCCTGTCCAGCCGCTCGCACACAGACACATTTTTGCTAGCTCAGGTAGCACAGTTTGAAGTGGTAAAAAATGTGATCTCCAATGCATTCATGTCAAGATTTCCTAGTGAGTTACATACTGCCAAAACTGCATTTTAAGAATACAGCTTCCTCTCCTCAAAATTCATGGCTTTACTCTGCTGGCTGTTCTAATAGAAACAATCCACAGACCTACTAGTATAACTGCAACTGTTTTCTGCCAGGAAAAGCAGCTCCTAAGATAGCTTCCCTAAGATAAACAAGACAATTTATTCTAGGAAAAGAATGCCTACACTGAAAATTACACTGATGTAACTGTACAGATGGAGCAGTAAGTTTCCTCAAGACTGATTCTTCACTGTACTTTCAAGACCGGTTGCCTGAAGTTAGATCCCTGAATCTATTTTCTGGCATATAGACAAGTGACCTGATTTTCAGGAGTGCTCAGCGCTCAGCAGATTCCCCAGGAAACAGTTTATTTTTTAGCCACTACTGCCACTTTCAGAAATATTGCAAGACAGACAAACCTGGGTGGCAGGGTTTCCTCCAACTATCTACATACGGTAATTCTTTTTTCTGCTTGTCTTGCCTAAAAATAGAACAAATGCTACCAATTTCATTAATTTTCATTCCCTTAGTTAAAAAAAAAAAAAACATGCTTAAACAGCATCTACATTATGACTCTTCTCTAGCATCTGGGAAATGGTACAGACAAAATGACATTCCTATCCCACGTGATATATGATTCCTCCAGGAAAAGAAAGTCGAAACCACAGATAATACATTCTCCCTTTCTAGCTATTACAGGAATTATTTAGTACTGCATACAACTTTTTGCTCAAGTATTTATAAATGTCTTCAATGAACTTTAACCCAGAATGCTTTAAAATGAAAGATACAATCATTATGGTTAGGTAATGGAGAGAAAATTAATAGTCACAGATGGAGAAAAATATGATTTGTTGGTTGTTAACTAACCGGTACACACCTGCGTGCGCACACACACACACTCACGCTCTCTGTCTCGGGAAGCATGGCCCAGGAGTGGCGGCGGTGTAGGAAGTGCTGCCTTTTGGCTTCTTTCCTCCCATGGGGCACTGGTCGGATCAGGGAAACTGCTGTGGGAAGGGAGGTATTTGGGAAGTTCAGACTGTTTTCCCAGAGGAGCAGTGGGTGATGCCACGGCTGCTTTGACATAGTTGGGGTCACCAATTTGCTATTCAGTTGCTAATGTGACAGAACTAATACATGATGCTCTTCATTTAGGATTTCTGGCACCGTCACAGCCTAGTCCCAATAAAATATGAAACAGTGCATCATCGATTGTTACTGCACAGAGATTTTTGGAATGGTACATTCATATCTTTTTATATAGTTTTACTTGCTGTTATTTGAACACAATAGTCTGTCTGCCTGCTCTAGTTAGCATTCGTTGTGGGTTTTTTTTTAAGTCATTTCTGACCTTGTTCATGTTGTTTTGTTTAGTGTCCTTGAGCTTAGCTTTAATCTTAAATAAAAGCACAAGAACTGCTACGTTTTCAAAGACAGAGCTGAAAAGCCATTGACAAGAAATATTGTAATATTTTTATTCCACTTTATTAAACTCTTCTACTTGTTAGGAGCTCTGATTCAACCAAGCTAACAAGGTTATCAGATTATATGTCTATTGTCTTGTTATGACTTCCTTGGCTGAGTTCCTGCAGTAAACAATGCTGATGTGATGCTTTGTTCAAGTAGCAGAACTGGAGGGAGTCAGCGGGAGGGAACGGTGCGGGGACGAGGGTCACGGAGCTGTCAAGGCCTCCACAGCGGTGGTGCGGCGGGGAGCACTACCTGTGGTCAATATTAATCAGTCTCTTGCTACATGCGCTCTAGGTAGTCGCTGCCGGTGTGTGACAGCTGAGGAGCCCGGTCTGGGAACCTGCAAAACATCCTCACAGGATAATAGAGGCGCAAGCAAGCAGGACATTGCAGACATTATTTATCCAAGCTGACACATGCCAAAAACCTTTAAAGGGAGGTAATTAAAACCATTTAAAGGCATTAAACCTATGCAGTAACTTAAAAAATACATTTGCACTCACCTCATCATATGCCAGAGTGGTCAAGGTACAAAAGTAACTGTTTAAATCACCAGTAAAAAGGAAACATCATTGCATGCTACCTTTTCTGCTCTTCTGTATAAATGTCATGTGCATTCAGATTTCCTCTGAGTACTGTCACAAACTTGCTGTCTCCCTGCTGGTGTAATTAATATATGCAACTGTTGCTATCTAAATAACAGCGGATGCCAGGGCAGCAGCTGCACAGTTGGAGAACTCGCATTAGCATCATGCCAGTTGGCTAGTAGTTCTGGTCACTTTTTGGACCATCACAATAGTTTGAGAAACAGAAAAAATATTAACTCTTTCTACAGTATCAGTCAGTAATATGGAAATAACAGGAGTACCTCATGGGACGGTGGCAGGATTTACAGCATTTGGTATTTAATTTTTTCTGGAACGAGACATGAGACATAAGACATTGTGGAAATCCTTGATCCTCTTTCCCCTTCTCCTTCCTCCTCCCAGCGACTTTCAGGCAGCTAATGTTACAGTTCATATTCTCAACCATAATTAGTAATTAGTTGAGGACTCCAGTGGGTCCCTTTGCAGGTACCAAATAGAGATAGGATACCCAGGAAAATTTTAGAGGTTTTATTGAACACCTATAAATGCTAAAATTTGGGGTGTTTCTTTGAACTTTTTATGACTGAATGATAAGAAAACTCACTGTGTTCAGCTCTACACTGACAATTAAGTTGTGGCCAGCATCCTGCTTCTGGACAGGATTGTTCAAAAATTGTATTCAAGCATAATCACAGCTTTAACACACCCAAATTACTGCTGCCTGGGGGAAAAATGTATGCTGACTAGGACCAAGAGCACTGTCACTTGAACTGTGTGTGAACCCATTACCTTCAGCGGGATTTTAGCAGGTGTGAGGACAGTGCCTGGCCCCAGCGCCTTGTCCCATAACAGTGTGTGCCTCCGGCCGTGTCCCCAGCCCCATCTCCTCCGACCGTCTCCCCTCTTTCTCCTCCCCCTGCAGCTGCCACTCACGCCCTGTGGGTCTTGGAGCCGGCTGGAACTGGCTGGAACCAGCACAGGGCCACTTGCGGTCTCCTCCTGCCCAGGCACCCTGCAGCCCCCCGGCCAGCCCCGCTGCCCCATGGCCACATGCAAACTGCGCCATGTGCCTCAGCGTTTTAGCTCCTCTTTCCATTTTCTTCTTATGTATGTGCTGATTTCCCGTATGTTACCAGCATGTTTCTTCACTGGCCTTATTTTCTAAACGATCTCTATCCCTTTTGTAAATGCTGTTTCTAGGGGATGCTGCCTCAGTTTGAGCTTGCGACTGCTGAAGTCTTTACATCTGCTGTGTATGCTGTTCCTCACTCTTTTAATTAAATTGTGGCTCAGACCCCACTCAGTCTCTCACATCACTGTAGCTCTTGGCTTCATTTAAAAAAAAACAACCCCAAAAAACCCCAAAACAACAAACAAAAACCTGCTGGTTTATTTTGGTTGGGTGCCTTCAGGGGGAGCGTAACCTGGGAGAGGCAGGGAGCACGGAACAGCCGTGCTGCGTGCTGCCCGCAGGCCTCCGCGTGTGCCAACACACCTCAGAGCCACTGTCAGAGTGCCCGAACTCAAAAACACCGGAGATTTACCAAAATAAATCACTCAAGTGCCTTCAAAACCAGGGGCAGACAGGTGTACTCTGCACCCTTTCCACTTCTCTGTTACGTGGTAACATTGGAGGCCGAAGGAGGAGAGAAGCCAAGGGAAAGGATGGTCGATTCCTGACGTCCTTCCATGCACAGGGAGCCCTCCTGGGGTGGAATCCGTCCGCCCTCCCCACCCCCCCCAGACAGGACCCGTCTCGTGCCTGTCCCCTTCTCTCTCCGCGCCTGGGAAAGAGCCAGCCGCGCTGAAATGGTCCGTGTCTGCACCCAGCATGCCCCTTGTTAGGACAAGAGCTTCTCCAGTTAGTATTTAAAAAAAGCCTACTGTAAAATGCTAACGAGGGCACTTCCAGACTGCTTTTTTGGGTAGCAAGGTTCTCACGCTGCGTGCATACCATGCACAAGAATAGCTTTATAATTTTAAAAAAAATCCTCTGGCTCCCGACAAAGCCTTGCTGGGTTTCAGGCCATTGCAGTAAAGTATTTAACTCTCAGGCTGTTTGATGTTGCTTGCTTCGTAACACTTCAAAATGTATTTTACTTTCAGGTCAAATACAAACAGGGCACTTACTATTCATTACAACTAGGCGTGTGTTACTAGCATTCACAGTGAGTCAAATGTGACTCTTTCAAAGGGAAATGTCAGAGGACCCAGAAGGTTTTGTGTATGTATTTTTCTTTTAAATGCTGGTTTTCATCTGACCTTCACCTTTGGCAATTCTCTTTGTGCCAGTAAAGTTTCAGTGAATGGAGCTGAAAACAACTCACATGGGGACTTCACCAAGATGTCATACCCCTATAGGAGCAGATAACCGAGTCTAGTCTTTGTGATTCAGGAAATGGTGGTCTGCACAAAGGGCACCAAATGCTTCAGCAGAGCCTCTGAGTCTCCAGACCCTTTGAAAATTTTATTTTCAAAACACAGGAAAATTGTGGTGTGAGAGAGGCATTAGAGAGACCTGGGTGAGTAATTCATAACTGAAGAGTACAGAGACGTCTGCGTCATTTGGGTTCCACAGCCTGAAATCCCTCTTGAAGAACCACACCTCTAACCTTTCAAATCAAACACTGTGGCATCCCCTATGACCACCCATGAGACACCCCAACCCCCCACCAAAAAAAAACCCAAAACGGGGAGAGGGAGAGGGAGAAAGAAAGAAAAGACCAGGTTTCCCACAGGGAACACCTGGCTAGTAGCAGTCCTTCAAAAAGGATCTGGGGACCACAGTGGGTGACAAATTGAATGTGAGTCAGCAATGTCCTGTTTTTCTGAAGATTAGGATGCATAAACAAGGCTATTGTTTTTAAAGCACGTCAAAGACTCTTTCCTCTTTGCTCAGCACGGTGGGGACTTGGCTTTATCTGGCTCTGGACACTGTGTTAGAAGTATAGAGGGTGTGCGCAGAAGAGTAACAAGATGATCAAAGTGGTTCTTACATTGCTGGTAAGTGCTGGGTACTGCTGAGACCACAACTGAAGTCCTATAGACAGTTTTGTGAAGTACAAGTACGAGAAGGCCCCAGCACAAGGACACTGGCGTGAGTCCAGCTCAGAGCTACCACAGCAGACGGGGCTGAAGCACGCAGCGTGTGAGGAGTGGCTGAGAGATGTGTGTTTGTTCAGTCTGCAGAAGAGATGGCTCAAGGGAGATCTCACTGCTACCTACAACTACTTGATCAGAAAAGATGGAGCCAGGCTCTTCTCAGAAGTGCACAGTGGAAGCATGAGAGGCAGTGGTGAAAAGGGAAATTCTGATGTGATATAAAGAAGAATATTTTCATTATAAGGGTGGTCAGACAGCGGAACAGGGGCCCAGGCAGGTTCTGAAATCTCCATCCTCGGAGAGATTCAAAACACGACAGGACAGGGACCTGAGCTACTTGCTATAACCAGACCGACTTCAAGCAGCAGGTGGGGCCAGGTGGTCTCCAGCAGTCCCTTCCAGCCCAGAGGGTCCCGTGATTCTATGAAAAACACTGGACTGGAATTTCCTTACACAGTTTACTTAACACAGGGTTTTGTTTTGTAGATTAGGATGAGTAAAGGACAGCGATATCCATGTAATCCTTCTGTTTGAAACTAGTATTTAAATGAAAACTAAATGATCAGGCAATTGAGGATTGAGGATTTTCCAGTATTGAGGCTGCTATCATGTGGTATAAGTAAGCAGAGAATCTACCAGCAAACCCTGGTGGTGCATCAATCTTAATGACACTTCACCTCATATCTGCTCCCTAGCTGTTTACCTGAGAGGTATGAGGAGAGAGAAAAGATCTCTTTGACATTAGAAGTTTTCCTTTGATTTTTGATTAGGCATGCTTGAATTTCTTAGCCTTTTCTATCCTGGGAGCATGTTGGTGTGCATCCTGTTTTGCAGGAGGCGATATATACCTGCTAAATGTGTATCTGCTCCCCCACCTCCCTTCCCTCCCTCATTTCTATTATAGAACCAGGAATATACAGCATGAGTCCATAATTTATTTAATATTATTTCATGTGTTTCACAACCCAATCTGGCTGGCTTGCCATAGCTAAACTACCAATCTCCAGGATTCAGCAACAATGAAGTGTATCTTTTACTTGAAACAAGTTTTAATTTGAATCACAAATTCTTTCATGTCTGATTTATCAGCCGTGTGTTGTACAGTAAGGGTATCCAGGAGTGAATCACTTTCCAATTCAAGCTCTACAATACTACCGCCTTATTGAAATTATGTATATCATACCCTTTAGGTGTTTCAAGCGTACTGCTAAAATTTCAGTAGACAATTCTACAGCATGCAATATTATTAAGATGAGCTGGTGCTTTATTTGAAGTTCATGCCTAACAGCCATAAGGCTGTGCCTGGCACATGGCTCTGAATGCAAAAAGATTTTTAAAATAGTCTTTTTTAATGTTTTTGAAGGATGACTACCAGACTGAGTCATTTCCAGCTGGACACAGATGACATGCCGTGACCTGATCAGTGAAGGTAACTTCTTCATATACACACTATAGAGCCCAACATAATCTCAACTGGGATAACCAAACCTTTAGGAGCCATCACATGCAGGGCTTATAAACTGATTAGGAATAAGCTAACAGAGTCAGGTGAGATCTGAGGTCCTGTCGCATCTTAATTCAAAACTCAAACCAAAGGAAAAATAGCCATCGTTCATGACACTAGAGTTTGGTGCATTTTTTAAATTCTCCAGCATGGTTTCCTAGCAAAACGAAGCTTTTGTGAGTTTGCCATCTGTCTGTTAGTCCCCCTGAAACATTTTTTAAATGTTGGACAATTTCAACAACAGTGATAGAGATTAAATGGCCTCAGAGATGTTGCATTTCTGTCTCTGGCCCACATATTTTATTGTTCCAAGCTATTATTTCTGATTGGTCTCATGCAGGATGTGCTTCCTGGGCTAAGAAATGAAAAAGCAGAAATTCCATAAGCAATGGCATTCCTATAACATTTCTTCCCAGAATGAGACAGAAAAAAAGTCCCACATGTATGCTATTCTGTAAGACTCTCAGCATAATTTTTTAGATTTCAGACCTTCATACACACAAAACCACACACACACACACAGATTTTAGTTATTTTCAGTGTTCAGTGAAATCTAAAATATAAGATTTAGTTATTAGTGTTCCTGTTTTTAGATCAGAGCTGCTGTTGGGATTAGATACCAATAAATATAATAATTAAACACTATAAAAAATTCTGCAAAACTCTGGGCAAATAAGCTTTTATTGGCAGACCTCCCCTTCTATTTCTGTCTTGTCTACTTAAATTGTAAGCTTTTCAAGAAAGGGACTGTCTCAAAATACATTTTTGGACAACCCTTAGCATCTTGAGCTTGGTCCTCTGGGTATGAAAATAATAATTAAAAACCCCAGTAATAATATTTTTTTCAGACTATTATGTGGGAAAAAAGAGAAATCACTTATACGGGTAGGATTAATGTTCTGTTAGGGTGGTAGACTCATAGCTCTATCTTGTGTGTGGCTGACTCTTGAATAATGTGTTTTCTCTACTGAATATAAATAGACCTTTGTAAAATGAACAAAAGAGAAACCTTAATTTAAACCTCAAGAAAAAATAACTTCTTTTTTCACCCATTTATTCTGTTTTATTACAATTCAAGTCTTTAGGAAAGCCAAAATATTTCTAGGCAGTTCAGATTGTTTTGCTTAGTGCTATTACAAAAGATAAAAATGTAGAAACAAGAAAATGAAGAAGAAAATAATTTAATCAAGATTATCTGTAGGAAATCAAAGTGCTTTAATGAATATGTTTAAACCCTTTAAGTCATTACCTCTAAAAGAGGCATGCCTTTTGCAAGAATTATTAATTTTAATTATAGAGATGTGACACATATAGGTTTGACACAATCATCTTGTTGCGTTTTTGCTATAAAGGACTTGCCCTTAGCCTGCAAACTCTTTGGGATGAGAACTATTTTGGAGTCCAGTGTTTGCAGAGTCTAGCAATAAGCAATACAAATAATCACAATTTAGCTTAATCTGTTCAGTTATAAATAAATGTGATAGTTGGGTCATCCTGGCCTAGAAACATTTTTCTTACCACTGCTGATTTGAAGCATTTTTGGCATTTCATTATTACTTTTTTTTCTGGTTTTGTTGGGAGTCATTTGCCTGGGAAAGTTTTCTTGAGGGGATTTGGCAGCAGGCTTGACTGCTCGGTGTTGGGAATGACTGCTTTTTCCTATCAGGGAGATAAAGGAATGGGACAATATGATTTCATGTCATCTCAGTTTTGTGGGACCAGGGCTTGGAAGTACAATATTCAGGTGACCTTCCATGGCAAGTTAGGAAATAGTGTTGTGCCCTTTCACTCTCTCGAGTGCCTAAGAAATTAAAGAGGTCCTCTAACTTTGTGTAAAGTGTTAAGATATCTTTGGTAGTTATGATGAATTAAAATGTGGTACCCCCGTGTACCTTCTGACTTTGGCCTTTTTTCTTTGGAATTTGACATGCTGGACCATGACTCAGACTGAGTCTGAGGCATAACTTAAGGTTGTTTTACTTCAGCCCTTTTGCCCTCCCTCAGAAATGATTAACATGCTTCAATGTAAAGACTGGTTTAGTTCTGGATCTGAAGGTCTCTCCTGCAGCCTTCTGGAAAAGTCTCTGAAGTGCTTCCCTGACTTCAAGATAAATACAGCAACAGCAACAACAACAACAAAGTATCCAAGTACCTGAGGAAGTGGCACATTTTTATATTTGTCTGTCTGCTGAGTTAAATCTCTTTCCTTGCAGCACACAAAGTCAAAGGTTGGAGGACCTGTGTACATTTTAAAAGGTGTTGAAAATGCCCGTGATGTCACTGCACGAGTGGGATGCATTTTTCTGAGATAACATGCTGCGGGTCATGCCGCACTGTTATACTCTCATAGACGTGTTCTCCTCTTTGCGATATACACTGTAATATCCTATCTTGTCCTTTGTCACTCTGATTACCATGTAGGCCAGTAGAGGCAGGTGGGAGGCTAAGTGTATAGTTAGATAATAACAAAATGTTCTTTCTAATTTTTCAGTGTGTCCAGTCTTTCTCTGGTAATGGAAATATGGTGTTGAATTAAGCTGTTTTTTTGGGGAGTTGGTTTTTCTTTTCTGTTTTGCACATCTATTTATGTATTTTTATAAAGAGGTATAGCCAGAGGTGGACCTGAAACTCTTTCCCTTTTTCCCAGGTCCAACACTCCTGAATTTTGTGTATGTTTAAAATCAAAGCTGTATCTAAGAATGATAAACAATCCCTATTTTTACAAAAACTCAAATAAAAAGAGGCCTTAAGCTGGAACTGTGCACAGCACTGATATTGGAAAGGATGGAGTTGGGGTGAGAAAATCTGCCTTACACTATCTGAGGACCTTGATCCCATGCTGCAATTCATCAGATTGCATCTTGAAATCCAGATTCATATTTGGTGGCTTGTATTTATCTTATGCTTTCTGTGAGTGGAAGTTTTAAAGAACAGAATAACACTACTTGGCTATTTACCCCACAAATTTCTTTAGTTTCTTGTCTATTATTAAACTGAACACTAACAGTGATTTTGTGAGATGCAAAGAAATCCTAACTCTTACAATTCAATCCTGAAAGAAGCTGAACAGAAGCACATGCAGATTATCAGTGTTCTTCATGTCTATAGCTATACACATTTGGATAGCTCCCCTCACCTTATGGCATGTTAACAGCAGCTTCACAGTGTCTTAGTACTGGAAGCAAAATGGCATTGATGTTAGATTGTCTTTCCTCTTTTATTGGTTTCTGTTTTGTTTCATTTTGC
>VYZW01032720.1:36658-48341 GCA_013401315.1 Balaeniceps rex | reverse complement strand
CGCGAAGGGACTGGCGGTTGGGGCGTCGTCGGGGGCGGCCCCCCCAGCTCTGCCACCGGCTCCTGCTCGCCACTACCTTCGTCGTAGTTATAGCCTCGGACGTTCCTGTGCCGGGACATGATGGCGGCGGCGGCCGCCTCGCCTGCCCGCGGTGGCGCTGGCGCGGCTGACCTAGGGCGCCATGTTGGTCTCCAGCGGGCCTGGCGGAATCCCCCTGCACATGCGCAGCGGGCACGCTTCCGCCCTCGTCGCGCTGTCGCGCATGCGCGGCGTCTCCCGCCTCGCTCGGCCGCTTCCTGGTCGGCCGGTCGCGCTGAGCGGAGTGGGGCGGTGGGCGGCTCCCTAAGCCGGTCGCGCTCCGTCCCCGCGCTGGGCCGTTGTCCACGTCAGCGGCGGGCGCTGGCCTCGCGCCGCCCGACCCGGCTGAGGGGCTGGGGAGGGCGGGTGGCCAGCGCAGGGCCTGTGCCCTCCGCCGCCCCCCCCATCCTCCTTCGGCTTTCTCGGAGGCTGCGAGGGAACAGCCGCTGTGGCACCGCGCTCTGGGAGGTCTCTGCGCGCAGCCTCCGGTGGCGTTGTGCTCAGCCCCGCGCAGGGCCGGCCCTGCGAGGGGTAAGGCCTGTACACCCTCACCTGCCCCCCGATGGGGAAACACCCCTGTCCTCGCGATGCTGCAGCCGATGCTGAGAGTGCCGGCGTCCAACCACCCCGATACTGACGCTGCCCGGAGTCTGATCTTGTAGTCGGCACAGTCTTGACATTTGAAGTGTAACCCTCATTGCTGCGTCGTTATTCACACCTCAAAACTTAAAATGGGTAAACCGCTGCAACCATATGTGCACATATGTAAGCAAGCATATTTAAGATTATTCAAAACGGATCATTGGTGAACGTAGTGTTCTGGGTTGGCCTAAGTTCACCGAAGGGTATGGACATTTAAACACACTCTGAAAATACTGTTTCTGTATTTGTGTACCACCGCAGGAACCGAGTTTGAAAGGCTTTGAAATTCACTACAAGTTTTTTTCAATTCTGGATTTGAAACAGCTCAAATGGACCTGGCTTGTTGGTGACCAGTAGCCATTACAATCCAGTGACTGTCTAGTGGCCGGGATTAAATGAGCTGGCTGTAGGTGAACAGAAACTGTATTAAATAATTAGCATTGCTGTTGGCAGTGTTAAGCAGCAAAATGTCAAAGCACTAGGCTCCATGGAGGTCTTAATATGACTTCATTGGCACGTTACTATAGGCACCATCTAAAACCAAGTTTCAGCCTGCAAGCGCTGTTGCGGTGCCAGGGGATCAGGTAATCAAGGAATGTCCCTACAGCTGCTCCTCTTGCTGGGTCAGAGAGAGAAGAGCAGGCAGAGAAGACTCTAAGCTTCGGTGGCAGAGGGAGATGGGAGAGACATCCCGGTTCACAGGCCCTACCAGTGCTCCCTGCTGAGCTCCAGCTCTGACAGACTCAGCTGCTTCTACATCCTCCAGCCCGGTTGTTCCCCAGATACCTGCATTCATCTACATGCTTGGTAGCTGCTAGGCAGATGATCCCATTAATATTGCTCAAGTCAGATATCTGTCTCCATCTTCAAGACCTTTTAATGCTTTATTTACCATCTTTTTATCTGGTCTTGACAACACCAGAAATCCAGCCTCTTCCAGCCACCTGCATGCCCCAGGTGTTCTCTGATATCCCACCGCGTAGTCACACATCCCTACAAACGCACATACCCTGGTTTTGTAACTGCCACCTAACTATTGTCTCATCCTGGCCCACATGCCAAAACTGTCACTGTCTGCGACTCCACATCCTTCCTGGTCACCGGCGGAGGTAGGGTGTGTTAAACATAAGCCAAAGTTTGTGTTCATATTCAAATTGTATGCAAATGTGCAGATTGTTTCCTTACGTTATTTGCATATTTCTAACTAATTTGTACATAACAGCACATGCAGCTGCACAAACAATACCTATATAATATCTTTCATGGGGTGCTAAGATTAAGATATAATTGGAAACAAAGATTTCTAATTAATGCTGGTGTCCTGTTGACCTTTAGTGACCCAAATGTTCTCTAGAGCAGAGGTTTGACAGAAGTTGTGTTGATCCTTATCTGTCCCAAATTCTTGATATGGGTCAAAGATACAAAAGTGAAGAATTGCTATCACACATTATGATTTAATATTACACGGCCAGGGTGACACACTTCCAAGTTCAAAACCTGATTCCATCATGTGCTATCTGAGCCTTTAGTGAAGTAACTTAAGACACTGTAGCACTCTAACCCTCACAGTCTGCCTCCAGCAGCTTTACTTTGGAAATGGGACTCTTTCCAACCTCCAAAATTACTTAGATCCCATTTTTCAAATGTTAAAAACTCCAGTAAATCTTAACCATGTAAATATAGCATTTTTTTTCTTTCAAGTAGTGACATTTCTCATTTCACACCTGACCATCCTATTGCAAAGATGTTTCTTTTATCCTTCCTATTCATGCTTTTTACACAAGTCACCAGCTGCTTATCAAATAATAATTTTTCATGTTTAAATTTTATGTTCACATTTATTATGTTATCGCTCTTGATTTTCAGTGACTGTGGCCTCCACAGATACGACCCACATTTCATTTGCTTCATAGTCCAATGTAACAATGTTTTCAAGATATCAAAATTAGTATTTAGAAGAAGAAAATGAATAATGGCTGTAAAAATATAAAGATGATCTATGCCCAGTGTAGGAGGTGATACACTATGTAGTCTTTCCATGGCATTAACACTGAACTTGGAAAGCTGCTATTGTTCTTCATTTAAAGTAGGTTATAGTAGGTTATATCATATGAAGACCTGAGGAAAAAAAAAAACCAAGAACAACAATTTCATACAGAAGCACAATTATTTCATATTACAGCAGTATCTCCAAAGAGTCATAAATATGCTGTGATCATTCCTTGCCTTTCCTTAACTCTGAGACCTGTGTAAATGTTTTGGGGAAAGCTGTTCAGGAAATAATAAGTCTTTAGTCCTCGAGCCCTAGCTATACCTCAGTTAGTGCTATTTGTAAATCAATGCAAGTTTCATGAAAGGTATTCATCTGATAGCAAAGCAGTCTATAACAAAACATTATTCCTTCAGCAGCAATTAATACACCATCAGAGAACCTCGTCAGTCTGGCTCCAGCAGCTCTGACCAAGGAATGACTAACCAGGTCACTTCTGGTAAACCCTATGAGCGTTCATTTCCTTCCTGCCCACTGAGATTATATATTACTATAAGGCGTGTGCATTAAGAAGTGAACTAAGACCACCAGTCTCAATCCAGGTGGCAGCATTACTGGTAATCCTGGATTTTTCAGCAGTCTCCTGGGCACTCCCAGCTCCAGCACTACTAGGTTTTTTTGTAACCGTAAGAATCAATTAATAAAATATTTAGTAATTTGTTTTAGCTAAGCAGGAAGTTTTTCGAATGATGTTATTTACTTCTTAAAGTGAAGTTACCCAGCTTTTTAGTAGTTTTAAAGTTCTTAGTTAAAAAACATTCAATCTATTTCGATATTGTTTCCTTTTAAACTGAAGTTAAACAAGACCTGGTCTGGGAAAAAAACAGCGTAATTCCAGATGTTATACCACACTATGCAGTGTGGGTGTTAAGTTTTAAAATACAGATATTATCAATGTCACTAAGCACTTTTCCAGCTGATAAATGATATGACAATATCAAAAGAACTGTAGCCAATACATACATGTCTGGTTTTGTTTAAAATGACACCATCTAGATCAGAAGCTGATTCAGGAGTCAGAAAGCAAAGAGTATTAATAAATGATCATTTTGTACATATGGTAAATAGCAAGTGTCTCCAATTTTCTGCAGTATGAATGAGCTTGTTAAATATATTCATTATTCCTTTGAGAATGGACCAGTCCGCAGAACAACAAGTTTTGCATGTGAGTTAGTGATTTATGTTAGTCAAGGCCTTATACAATTTCAACAGGATCTAGCTAAGTTAGATGGCAACTGATGGCAAATGGTAATGTAATGGCAATTCAATCTGGAAAAGTTGCCTATTTGGATGGTTTAACACAGAATCATAGGATCATTTAGGTTGGAAAAGACCTTTAAGATTATCAAGTCCAACCATAAACCTAACACTGCCAAGTCCACCACATTTGTGTTCCTCACAAGTATGTAAACTTACTGTTACAATAAGGAATACAATATTTCAGTGACTTTAGCTATGTCTATACTTCCCGAAACACTCTGGGCTCAATCCCAAATTGCCTTGTCATCCTGCTGCCTCCCTGCTGGCTCTCAGACTGCTTCTCACCTGCAATGACCCAAACATCGGCCCAGAAAGGGCAGTTCAGTCTCTGCAAAGAGGGGAACCACCTTGAACCACGCGGCTGTGAGAGCAGGAGTTCAAATTCAAGCACAGTAGCCAAGAGCATGGTAGCTTTAGCCACTGTGAAGCACTCACTGAAAATCCCTGATCAATTGTTTGTACCACCGAATGCAAATAAAAAAATAACATACTATTACACCAGCGAGTGGCATTAACTTCTAGTTGGTCTATGAAGTGTATTGTTGATACAGAGTGAGTAAGTGATGAGAATCATCAGAGGCCTGGGAAATTTCTTACATGAAGAAAGATTAAAAAGATTAAGAATTTGTCTTGCAGAGAAGATGTATAAAATGGGACATGACCGAAGTATATACTAGGGAATGGCTCAGAAATAGCTATTTGTTTTTTCCTGCATAGTAAAAGAGGAAATTCCTTGAGACTGAAAGAAGAAAAATTTTAAACTGATAAAAGTAAGCAATTTTCACTGAGCACAGAATTGGACTGTAAAATTCACTGCCGGAAGAAACGATCATGGCCAAAAACTTAGCAGGATTCAAACAGTTTAGATACTTGTGTAGATGACAAGAATACTTAAACATGATCGCATATTTAAAATCTATGTCAAAGTTTTGCAAGGTATGGAAATCTTCATGTTAGTGTTTCAATCTACTTTTAATTGTTATAGGTGACTGACAGGATAAATTAATGGGAGCTACAGACATAAGGAAGAGACAAAACAGAAGGCTGTCATTATGACTTGGTTGAATATGATGCACGTGTCTGCGCTAAAGCATATTATAATGACTGACATATGTAGTGGCAGCATTCTGTTGTATATGATTGTACACCCCAATTTCACAAGCACTTTAAAAAGTTTGTCATGGATCCTGGCTACTACCATAAGCTGTGTCTTCACCAATACGTCTGTGGTGAAGTATATTTATTGAACACAAGGATGCAGTCAAGTTTCTAGTAACACCAGCGGGATCTTTTTCTATTGCCTCAGTAGAAAAAAAGAACCTAGATTGTGGAAAATATCTTTTAAGAAACATTACACAAGAGTCCACAGGTGAAAATCAAAGCAGGGCAAATACAGTTTGAAAAGTTCCTCACTTTTCTGGATAAAGTAATTCATGATACAAATCTGACTGGGACGTTCCACTACTGATCGCTTCATATAGACCTTAAATTAAAAACAAATGCTGACACATATATGCTTGTGGGAGGCATAATTATAGTTGGTTTGTTGGGAAGACAGCTTGTTAAACTCTAAGCATTATCTTAGAATTACTCTGATTTTCTTTTCTGTGTTCTGCACTTTTGAATTTTTGGGACCTGCCTTTGGCAAACCCAACTGTATATGCTGCGCAGAATGGACTGAATATGCTGTCAAGAAAACTCCATATGCTAGTCTCTCAGAGACTTATTTTTCGCCCTTTCTGGTTACTGACCTAAAAAAAAAAGCTGTCCTAGAGGGGGGCAGGGGGGAATTGCCTGACATGTGGAAAACACAACAAAGACTTCCAGCGGAAGAATAAATTCAGACTTCCAGAAGACATCCAGAAGAATTACCATTTGATATTCATATATTCACTGAGGCTGTGGCAAACTCAGTGAATATATATCCATTTTGTTTGAAGTGCAGACTCACACATGGGGTCTGGGCAAGTCGTGGGGTATCCTGAAAGAGAAATCTCAGCTACACTGTGTTTGTTAGGCTCATTTCGAGTACAGCCTTACTGGTGGTGTGCACAGCCTGCTGCCCTCCGTACCATGGAGCGTGGAGCATTGCCATGCGTCCATGTTGCAAGGCTGCGCAGCCGTCTGCGGTCTGTAGGCGGCCTGAGATTTGGTTACCTTTATGTGACGCAGAAGGGGCAAACTACAGGCAACCTAATGGCAGGGATGGCATGGCCACTGAGTCAGGGAAACCCTCTATGCTCACCTCTCTTGGAAATCTGCTACCTGCAGGGTTTTCCTGAATCACGTTCATTTGCACATCAGACTCGGAACTGAATCTGTAAAATGGGGATATGTCAGGCTGAAAAGAGATATATGGTATTATTAAGTCTGACAGGGGAGACCGTTAGATGAATAAGAAATGTGGCTTCATTCAGACTGATACTATACTTTGTTCTTTGACAAAAGCCTTTTTTTCTTCCCCCAGAATTTTTCACTTTGAAGGGGTAATTCTTCATGAAATTATCAAGTTCCTGTTTATCTCTCAATCAATTCTCATGTACTGCAGACTGAAGAAACCCATAGCAGGTATTGCTAATTCATCCTGCAATCACAGGAAATAACACACTTCAGATGTTCTTTTATTTTGCTTTTCTTGCTTTGTCATCTGGTTATATTTTGTGTATCCTAGAGTCAAATGTAGTCTTGGAGCATAAAGCAGTGACAGTAGCAGGGAATGGAAACTTGGCCAAATCTTGCACAATAATATCCTTTTAGTTCAGTTTTGTTTACTTTATCTGATAACCAGGAACTACTTAACAAGATGCTCATTTACTATCTAGTTTGCTTCACATGTTTAAAGCATAAAATTCTATCACTCACTATTAGAACAAATGTCCTATCTTCCATGAGCTAATCTTGTATGGCAGATGCACTGTCTTAAATGTATAAATCTACTTGAAAACCAATCTGATAAAATTTTATGCCTGCAAAATGATGATTCACTTATATCAATGTACTTGTCACTCAGACCTTTAAAAAATACATATAATACCACAGAGTTGGGTGGGTGCTGAAAATATGCAAGACCTTGATAATAGGAAAACATTAGCCACAAAGTGTAAAGGAGAAACACCAATTAAAAAAACAGTACCAGTCCAAAGTTGCCTAGTCTGTACACGGTATATTACGAAAAGGAACATGTAAGTTTTTTGTCTTAGGGTCTGCAGTAGCTACCTCGTGGGTGATAGCAGGATTTCGGTTTAACTGGAGATATCTTACTCATCTCCCCAATTTTCATATCCGCACTGTTTATAAAAACAAACATGGCTTAGGCCTTATGAATCAATATTTCAATACTGGCATCAAAAGCTTAACTGATGTAGCTGTTCTATTTAAACATTATGCTACCTCCAAAGTATCCCCTTCTGAAAAGATTATTGTCTCACTTTCTAAGCTATCTCTGAGGACAGGTTAACTACATAAAAGTTTGCTTAACATGCTTAAAATTATAATTGCTTTATGTGATTTTGTTGCTGATTGGAGGTGTGGTAAACTTTCATCTTTGCATTGAAGTCCACGTATTTTTTATGTTCATATCCATGCAATGAATTCCCTGAAAGACACAACAATGTTGCAGCGTAAACCAAATTCAGTTAGCGTTAAAGTCATTTTTCCCAGATCATGCATGGACACAATGGCAAGAAATAGTTCTTTCTCTCCCTCTGCTATGGATAAAATAATTTCCCACAAGACTTCATACTGAATCAGGCGTACCTTGCACAAGTCATTCCTGCAGACAACCTCTGAAGACTCTAACACATCTGACTTAACAATAACAATTACATCATCTTTGAATGGAGCAGATCCCTGCAGCAATGAAGTCTCTCTTTGCTCTGCACTCATGGAAATCAAGAATTAAGTTCATTTTCCTTCTACATCAGTAATCTGGGTGGGGTTTTTTGCAAACTTCTGTAGAAGCAAGGCTTATGGAAAAACAGTTTTCATATATTCTTTCAATCTTCATAAAATTCAGTGGTGAGATACAAAAGAGGGACTCAAATTAGTGCTCCCTCTGACGGAAAAACATCTAAAATGGAACTGTTACATGTTCTGTGTGTATGCAGTTTCACATTAACCGTAGTATGGGCCCAATGGTGGTGTCACAGAGATATAGAGACAGCTCTGGTTACTGCTGTGAAGAGTAGTTGGGGGACAACAGATAGATACAGTGCAGAAGAATCCAGGTTTCATCCCTTCGCTGTTTGTGGAACAGCTTGTTTTATTTGGCAGAAACTATTCCTGGAGTCTGAAGTATTTAATAGAAATAGTCACAGGCTATCCACATTACTTAAGTTGATGGTAGGATATTCAGGAGTTAATTAAATTACTTCTATTCAGTGTTTAATAAATTATATTCCGCAGTATTAAGAGTGGATGAATAAGTCAGTATAATTTATTTGGCAAGGCACGTAAAAGTGACTACAATGAAATTTAATCAGGAATTAATTTAACCCTATAGCAATACATTTTAGTATCTACTTGCCATTCAGAAACCTTA
Source organism: Balaeniceps rex (assembly GCA_013401315.1). Taxonomy (NCBI): domain Eukaryota; kingdom Metazoa; phylum Chordata; class Aves; order Pelecaniformes; family Balaenicipitidae; genus Balaeniceps; species Balaeniceps rex. The sequence goes on along the minus strand of VYZW01032720.1, from coordinate 39,771 downwards.
TTCTGGTGGAACATTAGATAGATGCATCAGTGCTTTGCTGGATTTCATAAATTTGAGATCATAGTTTATGGCTATGATGCAATGCCAGCACTCTGTATTGGTCACTTAACTTTGGTAAAAGAAAGTGTAGAATGATTGGTAATGTTACAAGCAGGATCAGTAAGAGCCTTATTTGCAATAGAAACAAAAAATATTCCTACTTCATTTTAATCCAGCTGTGCTCATGTGGAAATTCACATTTCATTCTTCATTCTCAATAAATGCTACAGCAGAATTCTACTAATACTCTCCAGCTAAAAGATTCTGGTCATCTTTTTATAGAAATTCATTTGGGGCCTGGTCCAAACCTCGTGAAAGTCAATGGAGATAATTGCATTTGCTTTCATGAATTAATTTGACACTAACCAGACCAACAAAACATACAAAGGAGAGGATTTGGGTAGAACAAAACTGCAAAATTGTACATCGAGTTCCAGTGGAGTAAATTGTTTTAGAGAGACACCCTATTACTGCTAGAGAAACCATGAGCCGAGCAACAAAAGATAATAATAGGTATAGAAAATTTCTTATCTGTGTTCTCAGGCAGTGAGAAAATGCCAATGGATGTTATCTGTGAAAACACAAGATTGAGTTTAAAAAAAAAGTGAAACAAAGCAAAGAGGAGGCAAATAACCAAGGCTGCCCCTTTGAGCCGGAGGAGGTGGGAGAGGAGCAGTGGAATCAGCCGGTCCTGAGCCATTACTTGACCAAAAGGGAAGGCATCAAGTGAGTCCTGCTAAGGACTAAGAAACTCAGCTGGGTCCGTTGACTCCTTGTTGTAGCGGCTCTTGGAGGTAGCTTTAGTCAGGGGAAATAACCTTGTGTTGTGCTGCTTGGTAAAGTTTGCATTTCAGATAATAAACTGTGCCTGAGGGAAGGGCCTTAAAGAGGCTTGGGTGTGGTACCTGAATTTTTTCTCTGGCTGGTGAGGGAGCCTGACAGTTTACAAAAATATAGGGGCTTAGCAAATACTGTGTGCTTATACGAGACTTCCTTCACCTTGGAATAAAGACATGATGCTTTCCAGTATTTTAAAGCAGACTCGACACATTATCTTCGAGTGCATATCAAGAAAAATGATCATCTCTCAAAAAGAAGAGGAAAAAGACATTGTTTGTGATCCATTGACTTGAATTTTTTAAAAAAACTTCTTGTATGTTGAAAGGTAACTATTCCTCAACCAGAAAAAATGCTTGTCTCAGGTTATAAGCTCTTTCGAAAAAGGATCATCTTTATTTTTTCTGTATTTTTGCTCTACTGAGTACAGCATGGTTCTTCTCCAGGACTGGCACACAAGAGTAATAGCAGCAAAACACTGGCATCTCAAAGATGGATATAAACACATATATATTTATGACCAACCAAAAGACTGTCAATGTATTGAAAGTCCAGTTGTAATTTTATAGCAGTTTTGCATTTGTATGAGTTATATGACTTCTGTAGGCTCCTGAAATAAATCAACATTGTTCAAATGAGAATCATTTCTTGAATCTGCAGACACATTTAATGTGGCTGCACATTAAATTTGCAGGATTTAAAACTTCTACGTCATAACCTGGATGCAACTACCAGGTTTAAAAAACATCTTTTTAAAGAAAATTCTGTTCAGGTATAGACCCAGAGGAACTGATTTTCCCATCTTTTACGTCATGCAGTCATTCTGAGAAGAATCCCAAGCTATGTGTGAAGTATTAGAAAACTGTATTACTTACCAATGTAAGTTAAAGAAGCCTTAATTAGTCACACTGGTTCTAAGCTTCCAAGGCACAAAATGAGCTCTTGAAATCTTTTTGGGATGTTTTTCTATTGAAAATAATGAGGGTAATATCAAACAAATAAGAATGGCAGGCAAAAATGTAGCCAGGTGAAAGATGTATACATGAAGAAAGGAAAATAATAATTGAGGGAAGTCAAAATGGTTGGATATATTTCCTTCAGCAAGGGCAAAATCTATGTCTACATTCAGTTTTACCCAAACAGATTGCTAGTCTTTATGCTCTCCTGTCTCTCTGATTGGAAGCTAAAGTTGTGTCTTACAGTGCTTTATATCAGTAGCAAAAAGTAAAACAGAGGCAGACTTTCAATATAGTTTAAATGGGATCTCTTTGCATCAGCAACGTTGAGGAGAAAGTTATATATTGTTTTAGCTGGTGAACGGATGAACATGTTGCTTTGATGTAACAAGTTTTATTTCATAAGAATGCTCAAACAAACAATCTGTTTAAGTTATAAGCAATGTGATTATTTATAGTCTGAGCCTAATACAGACCTAACACACTTAACTGTGTGAACAGTAAATACTTTGTGAGGCTAAGAAAGTGAAAAAAGTGCTGTTTGCAAGCACTGCCACATGGTGTACAGCATTTGCTGAAAATGATAATGCAACATCTCCCCCAGATCCCCACAGGATGTGTATTCTTGTTATTTCAGGGTCTCTTCCAAATTTATTTGACGTTATCGTAAGATTCACATAAAATTCAATGGATTTCGGTCTTTAGCTTGTCATGTAAAATACTGGCTCAATACAGAGTTTATATTTGGAGAGGTGAAATAAAACCTTCCTATTCCCACACCTTCAATAAGCACTTCACCCCGTTTAAGATCATTCCAAAAATAACAGGAAGCAGGCAGGTAATAGGTACTCTGTGGCCTAACATTATAATTGCAGCCCCAGGGAAGGAGGGAATAATGGATTCTTCTATACCCATTTTCCCCATGGCTGAATCTTCAAGGAAAAGGGACATTTGTAATAATAAAGATGCCAAATTTTTAAATAATCGCCTTTTAAAAGCCAACTCATTAAATAATTACTTAAAAATCAATCATTTCTGCCAGTTCTATCCAGTACATACATAGTTGTTTACTATTTACTCTGTTTCCCTTCTTAATTTGAGGGATAAATGTCTAATGAAAAACAAAGTATGGAGAGACTAGTATAACCACAGCTCAGCGGATGAGTGGAGAAAAGTAAGCGTGTGCTTCAAAATGTAGATCTCAGTTGTCAGAGTGTGCAAATATTAGCTCATAATTACTCTTTATTCGGCTTTCTGCTGGTAGAAGTTAGGGGTGAAGTG
>VYZW01032720.1:10512-36636 GCA_013401315.1 Balaeniceps rex | reverse complement strand
AGTTAGGGTTCCTCTGTAGGGACTGGGAAGGCATGAGCAGCAAGGGAAGCCAGACTGCCATGCTCGTTCTGGGAAATGCATTGTCCGTCCGTCCATCCATCCATCCATCCATCTATCCATCCATCCTCTGTGAGTATAACCAGCTACAGGTACATTCCCAAATGTTGCAGAGCTCTTATATTAACGGAGTTTGTGCCTTCAGATGGTGATTTCCTGGTGTTTGTCAGTGACCTTGGCTTCACCCTTAACAACTGCGGTGAGCCCCAGTTCCATGTTACCTGTTTGTAGTTCAGCAGCTTCTTGTGAACTAAACTTAGCCCAGAAAACCAGGAAGTGAAGCCAGCACCTAGCCTTTCAAGTGGCAAGGTGGTTGGAGGTAGAACATCAATGTTGTTGTGACTCACTGGCAGGAGAGGCAGATGGGATCACGGGAAGAAGCAAGGGTCAGATGCTGGCCTTCAGGTGTCTGTCTGTCTGTGAGGTGGGGGACAGACATGGGTGATCTGCAGGCAGCTCTGTAAGACCAGCATCTTAAGACCATCATGACTTATGACAGATCCTTCTGATAAAGGATTATAGCTAAGCCACCATCAACCAAAAAAAAATCAGCTATATTTTGGTTGGTTGATTCATGGACGTGAGAATTCACATAACAATATTTCTCAAAGAGTGTCCCCATTCATTAGTGTAAATTTGTTCTACTGAGCACCGAGTGGCTGGTTATGCAATTTTAGTGTGACGATTCCTGGGGGATTTGTACCTCATCAACAATAAGGGCTCTATGCTCATCAAATACATGGCCTGCAGATGTCCAGAGAATACATTTCAGCCCTCACCTCACACTATCTTGCTAAACTTGTCTGGGCTGAGGAAACTTGTTTTTGCTCTTCCCTGTGGGTCTCCCAATAAGAAACAAAAATGAGATGATTTCAGTATTTCCATCTCTGCTCTCACAACCCACCTGATTCTGAAAAATCAAAACATCTCCCCTCAAAAAATCGAAAAATAAAACAGTGATCTCCACAAAAGCAAGAAAACATTTACAAAAAGATGAACAAAACCTCTGGTCTGTGTGCAAAAGACAAAAAGTAATCTATCAAGAATAATATGTGTGATTTGTTTAACTAGAAATATTGCACTTCATTATGCTTCATTCAACAGCCAGTGAGGACTGTGAGGCTTTTCCTGGTAACACCAGTGACAGCTGGAAGACAATGCTTTATGTTCATTTATGACCCACACACAGGTTCCTGCTGGTTTTCTATTTAGCTCCCACGTTCAGTAATAATGGAACTACCTTTAACCTCGAGACAGCTATCATCTTCACGTGAATTAAACTTACCTGTGCTTGGTTTCTCTGCAAGTTTATTGTTCCTTTCTGACAAACTTTCTTTTCTGTCTTGTCCAGGAATACTGATCATTTTACAGATTATAAATCAAGAAGAGACTAATGTTACCACATAACCTGGCCTCCTACATAAACTATCTGAATCAGTTCTTATTTGAATTGGTGCATGGCTTTTAGATGTATTGTTTTATCCTGATGTCATGAGTGAATTCTTCAAAGCCAGAAAAAAAAGGTCGAGGTGTGCATCCAAAAACCCCTGACCACTCTGTTCTGCCTCCCTTTCTACAACAGGTCTTTTGGGCTACATTTATACTTCTATGTAAAACAGACTGGAGATTGTGCTTTGGCCCAGAAGACACATGACATGGCTTGAATCCAGGTCCGAAAATCCCCAGTACCCCATCCCAAACAGATTCATTTTATCCAGACCTCCTAATGGGAAAGGTTCAAGTAACATGCTGTCCACTTTAGCAACACCCACACGTTTTCCAGGGTAGTAGTGCTACTTGGTGAGGGCCAAAGTTATGCTTGGAGGTATGCTAAAACTGTAAAAGTATCAGCAACTGAAGAAGGGTGCATGAGTAAGAGCTCTGACCCTGTTTTATTTGCAAGTGTAAGAAAAGCTCAGTGACCTTTATCTAAGCTTGCAGTCATTCTCTTAGGTTTCTCCATCTGCAATTCTCTGTCATTTATGCAACACTCCCTGTGTACATACTCCCTTCGTTCCTCCCTTCTATTTGCCTTGCCTACTGTGTATCTAACAAACTTATCTAGTACACCCTACCGCAGTCTGGGGGCCTCAGGATCTCCAAGATGTGTGCTCTTACAGTTTCAACCTGCATCCCAGTTCTTGGCATATTTTGTTTCCAGTTTGTTCCCCCAAGTAAATATGTGATGTGGTAGCTATCCTTAAAAGCAGGCTAACAGCTAGCTGAGCTGACTGTACGTGCTGGGAAAATGGACAGGTGTTGTCCATCCTGACCGATGGTAGGTTGGTTTTACTCCGAACGAAAACAATGTGTGAGGGAACAGTCACAGCTTTGGTGCATGTGATCGTGAGATCATGGTAAATGTAATAACATGACAAAGTGGCATTTTGAGAATTGAAAATCCTGAGCATTTACGGGAAGATGAATGGGTTTGGAGGAGACAAATTGGTCACAACTCTATACAGTTGTCTTCTGAAGCTGTCTTAAAATCAACCATATTTCTGGACTGTGAGGGAGGGAAAGCAAGATTTACAATGTGGATGACCTTTCAGTATGAATTTGAGTATAGTGTTATTTTTTATGGCATTGAATTTTCTCCACAGGTTCAGGTGAGCAGAGGGGACCATCCATTGTTCCCATTCATGTGGGGAGGATAATAGAAAGTATTTGGAATTTGTATCTAGTCATCCAAGCATCTTTTGGGTTTTGTCAGTATTTCTCATGGTTTGGGGGACTTTTTGGCAATACTTTTCTTTCAAAAAGCGTCATATCCTCTAGTAAAAAGTAATGATGTGAGAAGACCCAACCCTTCAAGCTGAGGTACTCGAACATTGAGAGACACCTACTGATACCATCCTAGTTTTATCTGGCTGTTTGAGGAGGAAGGAGAAGTTCTTGACTGTTGCTACCCAATCATAATTCTGTCATGATGGTGGTGAGTTTTCTTCTCAGGTAGGCAGGAGATGTCATTTCCTTCTTCACTCAATATGTCTGAAGTCAGAAAATGAGGAAAGAAGATGTTCACAGTACTTGAATGAGGGGAAGCTCCAAGCAAAAAGACCTTCTGCAGATACAGCTGCTACTGGGATCCCAAGGTAGGATGGGAATGTTGTACAGAGTTTGGAGCTGTGGTTTTTGGGAAAGTGCTAAGGTGTAGGGGTCATGGAATGTGAGGATATGGCTAGGGCCTCAAATTACCTTAATGCAGGTAATTGACTTCAGTGTTTAAAATGTGTTCCTTTTTGGAGCTAGTAACTAACTTCTTTAAAGCCAGCTAATTTTCTTTTCAAGGACCTACACTGGACCTCTGACACTCATACAAAGTCAGACATGATTCACGTTACTTTTGAGACTGCTTCAAACATAGACGCAGGTGGCATCATGATAGTGTTGGATGTCACCCTCTGCAAGATGTGCCTTTCTCAAAACCACAGTCTGCCTTTGTGGTTGTTGTTTTAGAAGAAGCCCTTCAGCTGGTGTTATCACATGATGACACAAAGTGTGGGAAATGAGACAGTCAACAGGTGCTAAGAGACCTTGAATACTAGAAGCAAGAAAAAAAAAAAGAAAGACTAAAGTTAGGTCAAGGAGGTACAAAAGCACCAAAAGTTTTGAAAATTATTTTTAAGGTAAAAAGAACCCAAGCCAAGAGAATTATAGGTCATTCTGGCTAAACCAGAGGAAACACTATGTGGTTATCAGATTTCCCTACTCTATTACATCAGACTTTCTCTAGGACTAAGTAGAAAAAAACTTTATTTACTGCTCTTTATTGGAAGGTTTTGCTTGCAACAGCAAAGCCATGCAATACTTTGTTATTTTAGTCGTTGCTTTTTCAGTGAAAACTTAGTTTCAGGACATGGGTTCCAGGGCAGCCGTAGGGTCTGGAGCAAACTTAGCCCTAGAGTTGTTGAAAAGTTAGGGTAGATACTGTAAGTCAAATGTTGTAAGTTTTCGTTTTATTTTTTAGCTTGATTTCCTAAGGAAATAAGGATTGGATTGTGCTATCTGTCCAGACTGTCTGTCTCTTCCTTTGTATGTCTCCTGCCCCATACCTTCTGATTTCCCTGGCCAGTTTCTAGAAATTTTGAAGTGTGGCAAGTATCTCAATGATAATTATGATCTCAAGTATTTATTGGCATTCAACTCCTAGGTGGAATACCATCCCACATTAATACTGCAGTAGAGCAAAAGGAAGGAGAACTCAGCAGTTACAAGAAATACTTGCCTTGTTGGCCAATGAACCTGCACATAGTGGCTGGCCACCAAGCACATCAGTATCTCCAGGTCAGCCACACTATAAACATCTTGTTCACACTGGAGGTGTTGAAGGAATTATTGTTGAGCAGGGGCTATTGTGGTGGAAATGGTTAAGGGACAAAGGATTCAAATCTACAGGAAGCCAGCAATTCCTTTGCTTATGGAACCACCTATTAATTACACATTCAAAACCTCTCTACAATCAGAAATATTCAGCATGCAGTAGGCTATTCAATAAGCATATGCCTGAAGAAGTACCCCAAATGCATCTTTAAATGCAATTAAATATGTGTACAAAATAGCTAAGGAATATGTTGATATGTTTATGCATCAGTTCTAAACATTCAAATGTTTACTTGCATATACAAATACAATGTGCAATTACAGCACTTGTAATATAGGCACCCGGAAAATTTGATTGTCATTTCAGTTTGATTAGCATTACCAATTTTCTTCAGACTACTGATAAAAATCTCAAGTCCAATTAAAAAAGAATAACCATCCCAGAAGTATTTTAATATATTGTGTGTATATATATTTACCAAAGTAAGACTTTCAAAATTAGTACAAGACCAAAACTGAACATAATTAATTGTAAGAATATATGTTTCAAAGCAAAGACTGATAATGAAAGGTATCTTCTGAAACAAAGGCTGAAACAAACTTTCAGTCCAAGACATTGTTTTTTCATTGCTATCACCAGTGGGGCACATGGTCCATCGTGGCTTCTCTGCCAACTCTTTTTTTTATGAGTCAGCAGGGCATCAAAAGTCTGTCAAACAACAGAAGGGAGATAACACATCCATAGACCACACTGTTTCATATGTGCCTCCACAGCTTTATTCTAATATGACAGAAGAGGAGAATCAAAATGACTGCTTCCTCAAGTCCAGCCACGTGCCACTCTGTGCAAGCCTTGGTGAGTCAGAGGAAAGGGCAAAACTGTCTGTAAATGAGATTAACATTAACAAGGGCAGTGGGGAGTCAGCTTGGTCACTGCCGCAGATTAGCCCGTCCTCCCGGCCGCTCTACCCAGCAGAGACACTGCGGTGCCGCAGGAGCTGTTCCCCAAGACGTGCTTATTCCACCTACGGCAAAGCCTTGGCTTTCACTCCAAGAATGCCAGGAGGGAGAAGTGTGGGGGCAACTACTGGCAAAACTGCATTACAGCTTTAATCTTATTGATTTTAAATTGAACCTGCATATAGGATCAGGCCCTCTATGTAAAAGGCTGTATTATACTGGTGAAGAATATTCCTCCCCAGATCAACAAACCAGCAATGAATTACTCTAAAATGAAGTCATTATCTTAAAATTTACCAGTAATGAATTTCTTTAAAAATATCTACAGCAACTTTTAAAAATGCTTTTTTATATATTTTAATTTCTAAAGAAATGTCCAGAGAAACTCTCTGGCCCTTTTATTATATATGTTCACATCTTCCAGATGGTATAGGGAATAACACTGATAGACCACATTTATTACGTACAATTCTGCACTAATAGTTAAAATAATGAAAAATTTCAAAGATAAGCATGTCATGTACAATAGAGAAAAGAAGATTAAAAAACAAGCCAAATGGAAAATCATCTTTCTAATCAGCAGCAAGACTCTTCCCCAGAGACTGAGTACAGTCAAAATAAAAAAATTCTACCAAATAATTAGCAGGTGTTCTTGAAAATGGGGTGGAGTGGTTTTAGGCTTATATCCTGAAGGAAGTAGCATGGTACCACACTAAATCATGCATTACAGGAAAATGAAATCCTACCCACCTAGCTGCTGTTGAACCTCTAAGAACTGCCATTGCACAGGTGGTTAATAAGGCAGGAGCTGAGAAGGAAGTCTGGAGCACAACTGCATCCTTCTACTTAAAAGTTTTAGCATTGCTCCAGCAGACAGCTGAAATCATCCTGGCAGTGTTACAGGCAGTAATGTCAACAAACAATATTGCTGCTACACTCTACATGAGAATCCAGATCCAAAGCCCAGTGAAGTCAAACGTGAGTGGGCTTCAGTGGGCACTGGATTAGGTCCAGGTTGCATGAGGCAGAGAAGCTGCACTCAGGGCCTGGGAAGGGAAGAAGCCCACACAACCCATCCTATAGCAATCAGCAAGAGAGTGCTTCTTAGGTACCCACACCTTTAGATTTCCCTGTCGAAACACTGTAATCCAAAGGTGAGTTCAGGTCTCTTTGTTTTGACTATTCAAAGCTTGTAATAACTGAACTGAAAGGGGTAGAAAACATAGCGTTGCACGATTAGCTAGTCTGACAGACTGAACCGTATGTGCTCATAGTACGGACTGCTGTGGAAGACTAAATACAAAGTAATATCCTGAATAACTGAAAATAAAAAAAGAAACACCAGAAGGTATTCTTTGAGAAAAATACCTGCTTGACATATGAAAACTCTGACCACAGTGTGAGTCACTGCAAGTGACTTCTGATGATTCACTGCCATTTTTTAAAACTCTGATAATAATCTCTGGTTGTTTCCAAAAACTGTTTTGTTTTGCAAACAAATGACTTGGCCATCTTTTCATATCAAAAGCCTGCAATTTAGTTTTCTTCTTTTTAAGCCTCTAAACAGCCATATTAGTGGGCTGTAGTAGGTTAAGATTGCTTACATTTCCTACTCGTCGTATCTTGGAAGACCATTTCTAGTGCAGAGCATCAAGATCTTGACTGCTCCATCACAGACTGTAAATTATTTGTACTTCCAGGGGTGGTGGTCATCTCCCAGGAACTGGACCAAGGGAATAGAGCTCACGCTAGTAGACCACTGGAATGCCACCAGATTACATCTCTTGGTTACTAACATGGCGTCTGAGTAGTGACTTGTGCGTTGCTTATGCAGGAATGTTTAGTCACTTGCTTACCCAGTATCATTGCTCACATAAAAATAGCTCAGTGGACGTTCTCTCAGGTATGAGAACGTTCCTCCCAGTCAAGCATGAATCCCTTTCCAAATGACATAATATAGACTGAAAAAAAAAAAGTTTTTCCATATCAGAAAGAGACAGTTGTGGGTTGTTTGGGTCTAGCTAAATCAAAGTAATTTGACACATTCAGCAGTGCCCATGTGAACAGAGTTTAGCAGTGAAAGACTCGGCTCTAAAATTGCTAGTCCCTTTGACAGTTCCCACAGTCTTCTGTCCTAAACCTTTTCTTTCCTCACTTGATCTGAATTTAGGCATGATAAAAAAATGTCCCAGCAGTCTCAAGGTATCCAGACAAATTTGGCAGGCAATACTTTTGAAAATTGACATTATACAGTTTTAGAATAGCTTTGAATAGTTTTGGAACAGTCATTCGAGTTTAATCTGCTTTGCAGATAAATTATTTGAATAAAATAAATGATACACTTCCTAGTTTAGACCGCAGGAAGAATTTCTTCAGTCTGTTCATTCTGCATCTTATTACACATAGGTAATATGAAAATTTTGGATGGGAAACACCAATAGTCGTATAATCCTTACAGTAATTCTGCTCTGAATTTTCACTCTACACCAAGGCATAAATCAGTGATTGCAACCACATGGAAAAAAAGAAGCTGGTCTTGGTTTATTTGTTGCTTGTATCATTGCTGACCGTGTGAACACTCCTAGTCCATTTCAGTGCAATATCGAAGAGACTAAGTACTAACTAAACCACTCTGAGCCTGGTTTGAGCTAATCTGTTCGACTTCATAAAGGAATGCTTATATATTTAGTTACCAAGTCTCAGCTGGGAATCGCAGCTAAGAGTAAATTTTTCCTAAGTTATTTGTTAGAAACATATGTCAGAAATACAATCAGGTCTTGGAATGCAAAGTTAGACTGTAAAAATATTCAAACTGGGTCAGACCTAAGACTGATCTAGCTCAGTATTCAACATCTGCAATGGCCACTAGCAAAAATGCTAAGGTAGGATATAAAGAACAAGGCCAAGTACTGAGTGGTGCTGGTATGTATCAGCAGTCAATAATCAGCAGTTTGGGGTCTCTCAATCTGAAACCTCCTGATGGACCCATCCTATGCTGATTTGACTGATGTCTTTTAATTAATCTGTATTTTGGTCTTCTTTCTATCCTATGGCACTTTTTGCCACAATACACTTGGGCATCACATGGAAAAAATATTCTTCTTCTCTTAAGCCTGCCATCTGGTCATTTTTTGGAGTGGCTCAAGTCCTTATGTTGTAAGAAATAGAAGACAAGAAAAGCTTCTACTAAATGTAAAACCAGTTTATTGTGCCATATTTAATGTATTAGGCATTATTGTTTACTTATAAATCAATATAATTGTGCAACTCCATACTGAATTTCTCATTTGTTTTTAATGCATGTGGACCTGGCAGTTTATGCCATTTCAGTTATAGTACAGGGATCAACGCTTTTCTGATTCCTATGGGGACATCTGTTCATTAGCACTCAGGGTGGCCAATATCGCTTTAGGTAAAGATCAGCTAGTTCCTCTGTTCTACACACTTGGGAAGAATAGCGTTGCTTATAAAACGTAACAACTGTTTCCTGGACTCGAGCCAATATATTTTTGATCCTTTCTTGATCTTCATTTTCACTAATCCTTTTCTTTTTGTATTCTTGCCTTTTGTTGACATGCCAAAATTCTGTCAGTCTTGTTTCCTCTTTCAAAAAACGTATTTTTGTTAAGTTGAATTAAGCATTCTACCCTGTTGCCAAGAGCAAATTAAGTTCCCCCCACACTGAAATCAAATTTCGTAAAGTGTCCGGGCAATTAGCTCTAATATGTGGTTGCTGTAACTCTTAATTTTCCCCTTTCAATGGTTTTCTTTTTTCTTTGTCTTTGTTTCTGAACAGAGGACGTGAGATTCCTTCTCTTCCCTCTGTTTGTGGCCTTTTAGTTCCCCAGCATCCAGCAACCATCCACTGATACTTAGCCAAACCTCACTTTTAATCTATAACCCAAAGCTATTTGAAGTAACAAATTGTTCATTCTTCAACCAGAAAGCTGAGCTGGTGGACCAGCCTGCTGGAACTGGAACAAAACTTGAAGAACAGACTTCTGAAGAGCTCTCCCAAGCACCACACTTAAGCACATCATATGCACACCGAGAGATTTCCCATGACGACTGAAAACTGGCACAGCTCACCCACATAACTCAACAACAGAAGTCTTTCACATCAGAAGTTGTCTTCTGTACATTTGTTGTCAGGGGTTTGATTCCAACAGGTTCAAGGAAGACAAAATATGAGCACATAATTATTCCAGGTAGATGGGAAAGGAAAGGCCCCATTTCAGAAAGATCGCGACAAAATCCTGCCCAGTGTTGTATAGTGGAATGGCCCAGCTCTAGCTCAGCCTTCTAGCAATGCTTTAGCATTCTCACACCTACATCAGCTTACCGTAGACTTTCCTCTCCAGGCTGCCTTCAGCAAAGAGGTTTTCCCTATCCCCTTCCCCAAACCCTTTGTATTGATGGACAGGCAGGATGTGTAAGACAAGGAATAAGACTTCTCTCTGCTAGCCATACCAAGCACTCTGTGGTGAGGAAGGATGTAATCAGAGCCCAGGAAGCAGTTGTTTCAGTTCCAATAAAAAGTCATCTTATATCCAAAAAAAAATCCTGGATAGTTTCCCAATGTCAACTAGATTAGGATCAGCTAATTTGTTCATAAGGAATTTGACAGTTTGAACATTACTCAGTCAGCCACCGTCCCTCTCTTTCCTTTATATCCCCATTTATTTTGGCACACTTAAATAGTGCACATGATGAAGCTGTTATAGTAACAGCCATCATGCTATTTTAAACATAACACTAGAAGTCGGAGAAAAGCTGCTTGGACTCCAAAGGGTATCTATATATATCTACAGATTGACCAGCTATACTGGAAATGCTCTAATGAAGCAACAACTGATTTTAAGACATGAAACCTGCAATTACATGAAATGCTCTTTTGTTTGAAAAAATTACTTCTGTCTACAGATGCATGCAGAAGTGTTTTCCTGCCTCCCATACTCCCCCTTGCTGATTGCCAGTCCCTGTCAATGTACTACTCCTTTAAGCCCAACGTGTGGGTAAGTTTTGCTGTTCCTGTCCTCCCCCTTTTTATTCCTACTCACCCCTGCAACACTCTTAAGTCTACCTCTTCCCTAATTTAATTTTCTGTCAACCCTGCAAGTGACTCAGAAGGGAGGCGCAGCTGAGAGTCAAGTGTCTAGCCCTCATTGACGTTCACTGGGGACCAGGCACTAACTGCCCTTCAGTGTTTTGAAAATTCCCTTATGAATAGTAACGTGCTAATAACTCAGTCTCTATTTCAAGTTAATCTGGCCACAACAGCATCCAGAAATTCATAGCTAGTCTTCAACCTAGCTTGTATGATACCGATCTATTGCAGCCAATTCTCCTGCTCCTTCAGGCCACTTAAAATAATCTGCATGTGTCCAAGGGCAAGTAGCTCAGTGTGTATCTCCAGAGAACAGGCAGAGGGATCCTGGTGGAGGATGTGGTGACAGGTGGGAGGTGAAGCATCTTTTCCTGCAGCTGTCCCACCAGTGCCCTGTGGAATGGGCGGAAAGGGCTTGGAGCTAGGTCATGAGGAAGCCCACGTCTGAACCTCCTCTCCTTTTTACTCTAGGCATCCTGGAGTACTTAGCAATTCAAACCCCAGCACAGACTCATATCGCATGATCTCACCATAGCAGCCACATGTGACCTGCTCCCAATTTCATGCAGTACAGTAACAACATTAGCCACCTTTCTCTATTGTAATCAATACCAGAACTGCAGTGCCTATACTCACAGTGCCTCTAAGAAAAGGCTGGGATGTTTGAAGGCAAGTCTGATAGCTTGTGAATTTCCACAAAGCTTGAAGTTTCACAGTAACATTCTGCTCCCCAATTTCATCCTCCTGTATTTCATGAGCCACCCCCTACTCCTCTCTCTTCATCTTTTCATTTTCCATCTGGCAGACCTGATTCATGCTCTATTCTATCCCACATGCTTCAGCTTCTTAATCCTCCTTGATCCTCACCCCTGATAAGACTGACTTCTTTATTATTAATGTTATCAAAAGGATGAATTAAAATTAATGCAAGACTTGTAATTCAGCTGCATTGTTGAAGTGAGAAGTCAAGCCAGTCAAAACAGCAAATGAAACATGCTCTAAGGCATATCACAGCAGCTTTTAAAAGAAAACACAGCTTCTTTAGGAAAGCCTAGGCTTCTAAACAGAAGAGAGAAAGGTGCATGATCATACAAGGGACAATAAGTATTCACAGAAGCTATTTGTGAACCACATATGATACTTTTTAAACATTTTAGGTTAGTTACATGATCAGCGCAACCCATCTCATGATACAGCTATGGTATTCCTATGTCAAACCTACCATATAATCTTCTATAGAAAAAATAATATATTTTTTTATATTGTAATCTTAACACTATTTTCCTAATAACATCAGTCACTATTTTTACTGTAATTCCCTTATATTAAAAGACAAAGGCTAAAAATAGAAGTATTTTATCCAATATCTTTGAGTTAGTTCATAATGCCATATAACATACAGCTACTGGTTTTCAGCTTTCAGTGAGATGAAGAGGTCACTTTCTTTTTGAACAATAATTGCAGTCTGTTTTCCATTCGCTTTAATTCTCATTGCTTTTGAAACTTTATTTTTCAAGTTAAGTAGTACTTAAACTTGTATTTCCTGGCCTTCAGGTTAGGATTTCCACTGCTACAGCAAGCACTCTTGAAAGGCATATTATTTTATAAGCATTATTTCCAAGCATGATCAAGCGGGGAAAAATCAGAAAACCTCAGGTGGAAAACAGATTTAAATTATCATGAGGCATAAAAGGCAAGAAAAAAATGAATGTATTAGAAAGAAGAGGAAAACAATGTATAGGTCCATTGCAAAGTGTAAGAAGAAAGCAAGTGTGGCTTCACACACACACAAACATGAAAGATAAATTGCAATCAGCCATTTGGAAGAAAATATATTTTAACAAGGACAGAAGAGTACCAGACAGAGCACAGAAAGCGCAGGCTAAAGAACATATTTAGATAAGTGAGTTGTGTTCTAGCCAGCAGAGCTAGATGAAAATTACTCTAGACAAAACTAGCAAAACTTGGAAGTAGTGAAACTAGCTGATTTTGGAACTAAGCAAGATACTTTCCCATATATTAGTGATTGCCTGTGGGAACCTGGGGAGGACAAAGGAGGCTCTAGAAAATGAGAAAGGCAGAAGCCTTTTAAAGAGGGAGAAAGGAAGATGTGAATATGCCGAGCATCATAAACTAATTGGTCTATAAAAATCTTGGAACAAATTACTGAACAATCCATGTCAAGTGCCTTAAAGATAATAAAGTGATAATAACAGGTAACAAGGGTGTGTCGAGTACAGCTCACTTCAAACCAAACTAATTTATTTCTTTGATAGGTAATAGACGTAGCACAGAAGGAAGAAGCGGAAGACAGGCTATATTTCAACTGCAGTAAAGCTTTGTCATTGTCCACATGGCGTTCTCAGAGGGAAGCAGAATCTTGATATAGTCACCACCAGGTAGATAAGGTTGGCTGAAAAAATTGGTTTCAAATCTACTTATCAGTGATTCCCCACCAAACAAAGTATCTCAAGTCGATGCGATTCTGCCATAAGTCTTCTGAATCCAGTTATATTTAATGTTTCCATAATGACTTGCACAGTACAATAGAAATCATACTTTAAAAACTTGTGGGCAGCCACAAATACTTTGGTGAAAAAGATCACAGTTCACACTAATCTTTTTAAATGGGAAGAATGGTCAAAATTTAGTGCGCTGAAAATCAGAGAAGAAACCTGCACGATGCTGCACGGGAGCAGAACGCCAGAAATGCAGAAGGAACGATCTGGGCAGTGCGGCGGTCCAACAACTGGAGTGCCTAACAAACTGGATGAGACACAACAATATCACATGGCTAGGGAAAAAAGCAAATATTGATTTATTCTGTGCTGGGGAGATTTCTGATGGTGCTCTCCCTATCTGTGCTGATACTATGGGCCCCCAAAAGTATCCTAGTCACAGCCAAGTTGCATACTATTCTGCTTCTTAACCCTCTTGCAGACCCTGGGAGCCATCCTGGTTCTCCTGTTAAATAAGAGGTTGAAGGATATTGCTTGTGCTGGGGAGTTTTGAAGAGGCATACTGTACTGTGAAGTTGATAAATGGATTTATGGATCTGACTCAAAGACCACTTCAGTTAATACAAGTGATAATGGTATGCGGATGGGTGATAAAGTCTTTTGGTCAGATTCTGGAAGACGTTACTCACTGCCCTAGCAGAGTGACTGAAGTATTTCAAGAACAGGTTGGACAATAATCTGACAATTATACTTGTTTTTACTTGAGTGGCAATAGTCTTTTGGGGATGGCTCCACACTTCCATCATTAATTTACACTCAGGTAATTTAAAAGCAGTAGTCCAGACACTCAGTGAGGGGAAAATGGCTATAGCTCCACTTGGAAAAAGTAAGTTTGCCTGATTTATAAGAGGTTTTGCATCTGGCCCCAACCGTTTAGATGTTAATATGTCAGTCTGTATTACGTGAATGAATTGCTGCTATTTTATTTGGGAGTATTTTTGAGTTTTATAGCAGTCTCTTAAAAAAGAAAAATATGTATACATTTCTGGTTTATATGGCATCTTTTAGTAAAAAAAAAATCTATTAATCAATGGAGTTGGGCTTGCTTTTGTTTTTACAAAACATTGGTACATGTCACATACTTAGGTCTTTATATCATAGGCCAACAACCACTGAAGTCAAGCTCAGGGGCAGGATTTCCTTTAGTCACTTAATCATACCTATACTTTTTGTTAACTTCAGACTCAAATCACCTTTAGTTCTCCATCTCTTTATTTTACCATCACACACTGCACAGAGAAAAGACTAGGCTTACTTACAGGCACCAAGGCACAAGAAGATTTGATCAAACATAGCAAACTAAAATGGCAAGCACAAAGTTTCTGTATCAAAGACTCAAAAGCCTGCTCAGGCGAAACACCACCCCTACATCTTAGCTGAGTACAAGAGTTTCCCAAACAGCAAGATACTGGCTTTAAGTAGAAGGGCAGAGCAGCTGAATCTTAAAAATTAGTCTCATGCTATTTGGCCCAAAGCCGGGACAACTGAACAAAATAAGGGAACCTGGATTAACTTCCAGGTTAGCTGGCTGAGTGTTGTGGGGACTCTACCTCTGTGGATATCACTTCAGAAAATGTCATTTATTTCTCATAGCAACCACAGCCTGTAGGTGCAAGAAGGGAGGAAAAAGAAAGCAATATTTACAGTTGATCTTTTTTTCACTTAGCTCTCACACACAGAAGTGATTCATTTTTACCAATAGGGAAAGTAAGGGCATCCCTTTCATGAGTCAGATTCTTTTTTTCTTGTGGATTTCTCTGTTTTCAATGTTTTGTTTCTTGATTTTGGTTTTAATTCCCTGTGACACAGATATAAGCTTAGCAGTAAAATGGTGACCACCAAATGTGCTTTCTCCTCATCCTATCTTCCTTAGTATTTTTGAACTAAGTTGCAGTTCAGGACTTCTTGTTACTAATAGCAGTCTGAAGTGAGCAGTTCAGGTCAGTCTTAAACTTAAGTGCCTAAAGTTATGGAAGCTAACAAATACACGTCTCTTTCACCTTTGGTCAAGACACACAAAGCCTCATCAAAGCAGGCCGTATTTCATAGACAGATAGACGGGTAGATTGAGGACTTACCTTTAGTCCTTACAGTTCGAAGATCTTGATCAACTTTTCTGAAAAAAAAGAAAAAAAAAGCCAAAACCCTCAACAAATTTTATACATACAAACTTAAATTTCACAATTTAGCCCTGCTGTAACTCATCTGGGCCTCCCAAATCACACCAGAAATTAATCAGCCATACAGAGGTAAGGTTGAAAGGGCTCAAAAGTATTCACTGACTTTGCATGCCTCTGTTTACGGTTGTCTGGCTTTAAACACTTACCAGCAGGTGTCTAAATTAGGCTATCTAAAAAAAGAAGGACCCAAAATATGGGGGACTTTTTAGAAAAGATTTCCCCACGTGACTTGTTCAAGGATTTTGAGTGAGCCAGTGCTCAATTCAGAAAAGGCAACTGAGGGCCTGATCCAAAATTGACTGAAGGACACAGTTGGCTTGTGTGACTCTCACGTCTCTGGAAGTGGCAATCACAACGTACACCAGATTGTGTAGTATAATGCATATGTTACAGGGTTCTGAGGCAGAGAGGTGGTCATTTTCATATTGAAACTATATATTGCTTTTCTATGCACCTGGCTAGATACTTGGTATACAGACCTTGTCTTCTCTAAAAAGGAGAAGGGAAAAAAAAAGTCAGTGAAGGCTGGTTTTAATCTACTTCATTCATGATCTATGCTACAATCCTGAAACTAGGGAAAAATAATCCTTAATCTTTCTCAGCTAGTCAAGGAGTGCCTGAGGAACCTACTATAATCATTTTGACTGATATTTAGAAAGTGTACCTAGCTTTTTTGAGTTTTCTTGGGCTTTCTGGAGCTAAAAACAAATCTGGAAAATCAGTGTCACTTGGATACCAGCCATTCAAGTATTCTGATGCCAGACTTCTACCTCAGTTTTCGTCTCCCTCAAGGACTTACTGCATAAGATTTAAAAACTCAAAACATCTTAACCTTTTTTTTGTATTTACAGCTCTGTTAAAATCCTTAGCTCCCCCTCACTGGCTTAAAAACTCCAGTTGTCTTGTCTTCCTTGAGATTTTATCAAAGATTAATTACCATGGCTTGAAATGCACCCCTTTTCTTAACAAAAGAAAGGCTGTATTTTTTTTTTTTTTAAGTTACCACCAGGAGAGTCAGGATATGAAAATAAAAGATTTTAACAATATAGACAAAAAGACAGTTTTGGAGAAGTTAGACTAACCACCTGACAGTGGCAGAGTGCAAACAGAGGTGAGAAAGGAGGTCAAATGTACATCAGTTAAATACACCTGCGAGAAAGTAGGTGTGGGGAAGAGTTCACTTAAGAAAAACCAGGGAAATGTTAAAGTCCATAGACACTGAAAACAGATTGATGAGATCCCATCCTTCCCCAGCCATCTTGTTGAAAAAAACAGGACAGTATTTGCCTGCCTTTTAGTAAAGGAAACTGGGGCAGATTAACAGGCTTTCTGATTCTTTTTACAAAGGTTTAAGTAAAGGAAGAAAATTCCAAGATCTTGGTTATTGCATGTATTTGACTAAGCACACAATTTGGCCTAACATTTATCTTTGTAAGAGAGATTTTTTTTGTTTTCCTTTTCACGAAATCTTTACTCAAGCAAGATAATACCTGACTTACAACCACAGGGTGGAATCCAGCGACTATGCACAGGATGGGTAGAAGAGCACTGACATCCTCATTCCTGGGTGGGGACCGGAGCTACAGAGCAATCGAAGGTTAGGTACAAAAGGGACACAGTTGAGCATCTCCGCACTTAATTCCCACTCTGTCTCCATGTTAGCAAGTAGAGCAGCTCAACAGGCATGGATTCACTGCATGACGTGGTTGATGTTGAGGACCCCGTGTCCACCCGTTGAGCATTTCAGGAGGTTTTAATTGCTAGTAGCTGTAGTCTGGCACCAGGCACCGAAAGCCGATTAGCATAGGAGTGCACAAGGTGTGCTCCTGCCATGCACTCCCAGCTTACTTCCACCTGAGAGGACATCCAGCCTGTGTGCTCCCCAGCCATTCTGCAACGCAGACTGGGGCAGAACAAGTGGGGCAGGATGATCGGGGGATGCGCTTCAAAGGTGCGACCATAATCTACAGTGAAGACGCTGGCTGTCCCCTCACCTGGGACCCAGCCAGGTGGGCTGGCAGCAGGTGAGCCTGCCAGCCAGGCCCCGTCCCTGGCAGGAGGTAGGTGGAGAAGTGCCAAGGCTTTTTGGCCAGGCAAGCTCAGGCATGAGCCAGGCACTGAGCTGTTCAGTCATGTCCACGCTGAAGCATTTCTTACACAGGTAGAGAGAAACAAAAGCTTAGGGACCTGATGAATTTCAGGCCATGACCAGC
The DNA here is from genome assembly GCA_013401315.1 of Balaeniceps rex. Classification (NCBI taxonomy): domain Eukaryota; kingdom Metazoa; phylum Chordata; class Aves; order Pelecaniformes; family Balaenicipitidae; genus Balaeniceps; species Balaeniceps rex. Next base: position 19,277 of record VYZW01032720.1, on the reverse strand, counting down.
AGTGGTTTCACGACCGTGTTTTTTAAAGTATTATTCTGCTGCCTAAGTAACATTTTACGGACCTGTATAGCACTTTAAGTAATTTGCCTGAGGCCACCACAGGCATTTGTGGCAGAACAGGGAAATGCACCCTCATCCCCAGAGGCTCTGGCTAACACCATAACCGCACCAGCGTCCTTCCTCTTTTCTCCTTCCTCCTGGCTGGTCAGAATCAGCTTAAATTCACATAACAGGAACATATTTTGATCACAGAGAGATAGTCCCTTGAGGGGCATTGCCATAAGACATTTCTTACTGAAAAAGAGCCACTTTGATCACAAAAGAAAAATCCGCATGGCACGTAGCAAGCTGCACAGAGCCCACAGTGGTCTATCAAGTATGGTCACGGCAGTATGAAATGAGAGGTGGCTGTGGAGATGCAAGGGGAAAGGAGATGGTGAGGTAAAAGGAAAAGCTAAGAAAGATATGTATTTATTCAAAGGAAAATAAAGTTCTTAGCTATCATCCTATTTCACTCAATAGCAGAATTTCCACCGACTTCAGCAAGACGACTGGCTGACAAGCCATGCATATGACTAAAGAAAGCAGGCCACCGATGAGCAACTTAGAACTGTCACCCCCTGTGAGACTCTGAGATGCCAACACTTTGTTTCATTCCAAACCAGCAGGAAAACTTAAATATTAGATTTTTTTTTTCAGATTGAAAGATGCTGTGAATATCTCTTTTTGATTAAGTCACAACATTTATTTTAGGCCTTGAGACTTTGGCTAATGCTACGATAGGAAAAGCTAAAATATTAAGTACAGAATGCCCTGTATATTTAGTACATCAGTATATAGAATATGAAAATTGAAATGATGGACCATTTTGGTAATTTCTTGCAAAATCTTTACAAAAATCAGTACATTTACAGGAAAATATTTTAATTTAATTGAACAAGCATTTCAAGGTTTCCACCCAACTTTCTGTTCATTACTTTTTACAGGCTGTACTTGCATGAACAGGAATTTTAATTTCAAAACATAAAGCTTGAATTTGCAAAACTCAGGCAAGTTACCATGCTCAAAATCTTGCTCCTCCTCATGCAGGAGCCTTGCTAATTAGTTTTAATGAAACTGTGATAGCACCTATTCCCTTTCACAAGCTTTGGATCGGGCCTTTGGTGAAAAATCTTTAATTGTATCTTTCATCACAGTAAAAATCTAGAGAGATGGAAATTAATCAAAAATAATTAATAGATTTTTTTCTCAAGGCTTCTTCTAACTTGTTTAGTTCACTTTAGTCAAATACTTAATTTCTAGTACTTTATTTACTGGGTGTAAAAAACAGTGAAAAACAATAATAATGAAAAATAAATTAAAATTAATGGAATAGTTTTCTCTGTATTTATAATAAGCTCTTCAACAACTCAGATTTTCTAATTACAGTGCCAGAGGACTATGCTGTATGTTTTCATTGCATGTGCACAAGTAGCAATGTATATGTGAATTGCTACCAAATATTATGATGTATACATTTTCTTGTGGTATGTTTGCAAAACTAATACAAGATCTCATTGAATTATCCATCTCCCATTCTGTCCCTTATACTAATAAATCATGAAAAAATAGACAGTACCTATCTCACCAAAATATATGGAGTAAGATGTGGCCCTGTTTTTTTCCAATACCTAGGGTTCAGGATATCAGTCTCCCAGAGTCTGAGATCCTACAGGAGAAGAAAAATGTCTCAACTCTAGTTGCAGGCGGTTGGGTGAGTGCACAGGGAAGAGGACTCGTGTTGGTTTTATGGCTGTAGCATTAGGATGGGAATGAGTGGAGTAAGAGAAATGAAAACAAGAGACAAGAAGAACATCTAATCTCATATGCACCCCACGAAAACTGAGAAGAAAATGGTGCTGATTACCAGCTTAATGCCAGGTAACAAGAAATTGCATTTCCAAATTTGGGGCAAAGAGTCAAAATATGGAGATTTGCTGTATACAACAAATTCCAAAAGGTTTCTGAGGAAACATCAAAGCAACTGTATCGAAACACTAAATATTGGAATGCTTCTGCTTCATGATGTCAGTTTGGCAGTACAAACTTATTATTCTTTCTAATGTTAAACAGAATACAGACATCATATTAGCACTAATGTAAAGGTTTTAAAAAATAAAAATATGAATGAAATAAAAATGAAATGGCACAAGAAAACTAAAATGACACTTAGAACCTGATATTGCCAGTAAGATTCAAAATACTTATAAAATTAAATATCTTGTAAAATATTTGTATTTTGACAGCAGAATGGCATTTTCTGATAAAAAATTTCCAATATTTTGAGGGAATCTGATAATTATGATCATAAGGAAGTGATACATTAGGGTCATGCTTGTCCTTTCCATTTTTGGGGGTAATTTTGGTTTTTGGACAATAAAATGTGCAACTGGAGATATTAGTATCTAGTTCTTTTTGTATAATGGAGAAAGGATATGATAGGATACAGATTTAAAGGTATTTTTCTCTGTGACTTATCTTTATTCTAAAATAATATCAAACAAATGCCCATCCCACTTACAGTCAGCATTTCCCTACTAAAATGCAACACCATGTAACATGGTTCTTACTTTAAGAGTAAAGCAAGCTTTCTTGAGAAGTGTGGGAGAAAGTATTCAGAGGAAGACCAAGCCACAGTGAACAGTTTAAGCTGGACTCTGCTCTGCTGAATGTTTCCTTGCGCAGGGCTGCTGGTGTCCCTCCAGAACCCCACTGCCAGTGATGCTGTGCGAGCTGATACCATTTCACCCATCTGCTGAAACCCGCAGGGTCTTAATTCCTGTTGCCACGCTGCGGCTTGTAAAGCAGAAGAAAAGGACACCGGGTAGGAAGTTGCTTACAATCATTCTGCTACATTTTATGAGATTAAATGAGGGGATTTCCCATCAAGGTGAAGGAGAAAGCACACCTGTAAAGACTGAACATCAGCAATAATTTGGCATAGCCTCCTTCCTGCTCCAAAACTTGCTGGAATGTTTTTCACTTTTTTCAAACTCTCTTTTGTGTTACAGCTGAAAAACAATATACAATTTTAAAACTGCGAAGCTGTACTTTCCCATCTGCTCAGGTCTTAACACGACTGGACTATTTTTGGTTTAGAAAAAATGAAGAACTGCTTTTATACCTCTCTACTTCTTTACCTTCCAGTCTTGCTCTGTGATTTATTTTCCCTCACTCTGTCTTTCTCTCCCATGTGTCATTGTGTTGAGGCTCTTTAAAAACTGCCACACCCTCCGTGCTTCACCATTGGGACAGCCTGGGCTTTTCTCGTGTTTGGATCACTCGCTTGGATGTCACTCTGCTGATAGAAGCTCAGAGTGCAGAAGGGAGATAAAACCCATTTCTCCTATATGAAATAACGGTTGGACAAGAGTTGACCAAAATACGTCCTGAAAGGGCCTGATCTAATATCCCCTGCAATCAATGGAGGGCCTTTAACTGACTTCAGCAGGTCTCAGATAAGGACTCACATTAGTATTATTACCATTATCATTTGTAACGGAGGCTCTGAGCATTGCTGTACGGTATGTTGTGTAAGAATAAGAAACAAATATGGGATGGTATGTTTCTCTCTGCTGTTTTAAAAGAACATTAATTTAATGCAAATTTTTGCTTGCTTTGTTTTCTTTGCCGCTTTTATATATCAGATGTTCCCTTGTTAGAGGTCCTCTGTGTGTTTTGAGATCTCTCAAGCCTCAACAGAAAGATAAGAACATTAAAAATCAACAAGGAAGTTTTTCTCACAAATAGTTTAGGCATTTGCGGTGATTAAGTGTTAAAGAAAAAAGGCTTTGGAAAAATTCAGATGAAAGAAGTCCCACCTTATTTAATCGGGTCTCACTTGTATGGGTAACACTGATACCATTATCCTTCATGTTGCATTGTGTTCCAGGAAGAAACAGACCTAAATATCTGATATAAAAACCCAAGCTGAACTTTCTCAGGCCAGAGATGTTGAAGGCTTAAAAAAAGGCATAAAGACTGCTCCCCTTTTAGAAAATTGCCTAAATAGTATGCAATAAAAATCTGTAGAGATCACAAAAATTAGTAGGGCTGTCTCTGCCCCTGTTGACCTCCACTGTGTGGAAAGAAGGAAGTGGAGCAGGAGAAACTGTTCTAACAGAAAGGTATCTCTCAGAGAGCTTTTTGCTTCAGTAACTTTCCATTTGATTTGTATCACGATCGTTTCAGTGACTCTCATGAACTTTAATGGATTAACTTTTGCAATGTCCTCTAAGGAACGGAAATGTTATTACCCCTTGTAACCGTTCTTAAGCTGGACCTGCTGAAGCTAGATGATATGCTTTGGGTCATGCAACAGATCAATGGCAGCATGCAGTTCTTTTCTCTTAAGCTCTTAGCCTGACAAGTGAGCTCAGCAACTCCAAGATCACACTTGAGCACTTGAGGAAGTTGTACCTGTGTGATTTGCTGCTGGCCGCTGCTGTTGAAGTCGTCGCATATGGGACTGAGCTTCATGTGCTATGTTCTGGGCTTTGTCCTACTCTCATTTAGATGATTAGAAAAATCCTTTTGACTCTGCTATAAACAGAAGGAGGCATATGACATCATGCAAGGAGCCTGTTCAAGAACTAAATAAATTCAGAGTTGCACCTGAGTCTGAATTCTGTCTAAACTGACGTATATACTTACATATACATGTACGTACACATCTTTTTCTATCAGTATCTAACAACCTCTTTCTTACACCACTTTACTCTTTCACCTCCTCTCCCTGATTTGTTACATACCCTCACCCACCATCTCTGCCACTCTCAAGTTTAAGAGAGGTTTTAAAATTGTAGTTTGTATGCCCAAACCTCAATACAGGAATGAAGCAACTAATCAATAAACACTTAAGTCAGCCAATTCTTATCTCTAAGAAGTACCTAGTAACTTCTCCAAGTAGTATGGCTTGCAGGTTTTACTAACTCAGTACATTGAGAAGTGTATGTAACTAGGGAGTTTCAATGAATGTAAATAGTATTATTTAAATATCACCAGTGACATTTGTCTGTATTAAAAGTTATATAGTTTTAAAATTACATTTTCAGTTAAACTGATGCAGTAAAATTAATTCAAATATGTGATTCATATAAATTTTATCCCAAATGGATAGTTAAAGCTAAAATAATACGAGTCAGGCTGAACAAAACTAATATCATTTATACCACGTTTTGCACTGTTTTCATTAACAGTGTGATTTCAAGCTAGACAACTTTAACTTTGGTAAAGTTGAAAACCTAAGTCTGGCTTTAGTACTCCAAAGCACTAAAATGCCGACGAAGTTACAGAATAGAAGGAATTCTCACAAGTGGCTATGTTTTAACAGTTTTAACACAAGGACAGTTAAAGGTAGGGGAGAGATCCCTCAGTTTGCAATAGGGTAGGAGGGGAAAACACTGGTTTGTCAATCACAGCTTTCCTAATCAAGGAGCGGGGGGGGGATGAAAGCCTTGAAAGCTTCAGGAAACTTAACTATAACTTTATGTCCAAATAAAGCTTTATGAGATGGTAATACAGTCAAAGGGAGACTGTGAAATATTTGCCAAGCTGTAACTCTATGAGAATAATTAAATTTGAGACAGCCTGGTAATTGTTATTTCTGAAAAGGATTGATGGATGGCGTTCTAGTCATATACCACTGACACTCTAAAGAACACCACTGAGATGACCCTAAGAAATAAGAGGTCGGCCATTTAACAAAGTATTTGAGACAGACATTATGAAAGTATTTCCAACTAATGAAAGGACACAGAAAAGCATAGCAAGCATATGTGATCAAAGCAATAGGCAGTACTTAAAAGACTGATCTTGATCACAGACGTGCTAGAAATGCAAAATGTAGGAAATGCCAGAAGAAGGGACATTTTTCAGTTGTGTGCTGAGCAAAAGGCACCCAGGAGGAACATGCAGAGCCATTATTCTCAGGCTCTATTACTTGTGTCGGTAGGTCTGATGAACCCTGGAAAGTGGATTTCCTACTTCATGGTAAGCATACAAGCTTTAAAACAGGCCTGGTGTTTCTATTGTCAGAGCTAGTATACAATGATCTTCATTACCAGTCCAAAGTAAAATAAACCGGTGTTGCCCTCGGTACCTCAGCGGGAGAACTGGACTTGAAAGGGCTGTTTACAGAGGAGACAACACACAGTGGCAGTTCGTTGAGGCCCAGCGTACAGGGTAGAAGTCTGTTGAGCGGTAGTGTCGTACAAATGCAGCTGATACAGAAGTTCAAAGGGAGTGTCTGAAGAATATGGGTCTCTTGAAATGTGAGGCAAGAAGGATGAAAAGCTGGAGAGCCAATTCCCTTGTAGCAGTGATGCAGAGCATCAAATCTCATTTCTCAACAAAGTCTGGAAGATCTAGCCAAGAGATCCAAGTGCCACAGTAACAGATCCTGCAGGACAAAACACGGCATACATCTAGATCAAAAACAAATGGACAAAATCCTGGTAGGACAGCAATGTGTTCAGGTAACTGCTCTCCCAAAGCTATCAGGCAGGTTGATGTGTTTCCCCAAGATACGGTGTTTCACATGGACTTGGGTAGAGCTTCCTTCTTGCAAATAGTGCTTATTTTCAGATTTCTCCATATGGCCAATGCTTTTAATTTTTAAATTAATCTTTTGGTACTGGCAATATTTCCCCCCTTCCAATACAAGAGGCTAATTGAGGAAGGCCTGAGCCTTTCGTACTTCTGTACTCAGTACGTGTGCTTAATCAAAAGGAGGTCAAGAAGGTTTGAGTGTCTCCTCAAGGTTCATAAGTGCACAAGTGTTTCCCTGAATCAGGGCCTACATCACCATTACTAATTCAGAGAGCGCAGGAGATAACTGCAAATGGAGAGCATCTTCCTCATGTAAAGGGAAGTAACTGGTGTGTTTTGTGATGTTCTCCTGTGAAATGACACCAGTGGAAGACACTTATTCTACAGATGAATCTTTTGTGAGTTTCACTGTTGCCTACAGTAACCCTGAAGTCATTCTCCGCATTCAGCTCATCTGTATCAGAAAGGAAAGGAATACAGAATGACGGGGCCTTTCCAACACCCATAAAAAAAATATTGTGTAGCGTACCAAATTGCCTGAAAATGTTTCTTGTAAAACAAAGAGTATTCTTGGTATTGCTACTTTCCACGTAAGAATAAAACAGCCCTCTTTCTTTCTTCTCTTATATGAAACCATGCGAAGCTTTTATGACTCGTTCCTTATACAAGATTTCTGCTAATAGACTATTGGGGCAAATTACTTCAAAGCCAGGCATGACCTTGTCCTACGGAAAGTTTTGATAACAATGGATATCCCAACCTGTCATCCAGTTACAGAAACAAAAAATGTCAATATATTTATCCTGTGGAGGAAAGCAAAGACACGACAGGGCCAGGGAAATCTACAGGCCATTGCTCTTTGGGAAAGTCAAAACCAATAAAACTACATTTGCCTGACCAGAACCTTACAGAGTAGAATAAATAATAGTCACCAAATACCGCCTGCTTTTTCAAACAGTAGTGAATCACCAGCTACAAGCAAAAAAAAGTGTATTCTTTTGTAGGTTTAGGGTAATCCCTAAAACCTGGAGAGGAAACTGAAAATAGAAGACAGGATGGCCCTGAGGCTTTTAGAAACTGCTGAAAAAAACCACTATTTCTGGAGTAGCCTACAGCATGTAAAAAAAGCCAGAGAATCTCTGAATTCTGACCCTTTAGTAAGGCATTAAAAAAAAAGGGTGATTTTCTGATAATACCCGCTTTGTCTGAGGAAGACCAGAAGAGTGGATATCAATCTTTGTGCACTAGAAGGAGAGAAATAGCCAGCTGGGTTAGAATATTAGCCAAAATACTTATGAACTGTGTGGTTGCCAAGTACAACTAAAATGTCACTCGGAAGGTTAAGAGTGTGTTTTGTTACTGGGGAATTCCAGAGGAACTATTATGAAAAAAAAAATGGACCATGGTTTATAGGGCAAGGTTTCAGAGCTTTTTTGGCAAGATATAATTTCTACCGCATTATCACCAGCCCCTCAATATCCTCCAAGAAAAGGCAGAGACTGGAAGAAATGTGCAGACAAGATGATCCTTCCTTGGCACAGTTACGTACAGATCAGCTCCTGTTACGTCAGCTAAATAAAACAGACTTCGCAGAGAAGCACTTGCCATCTCAGTGACTGATGCTAGAAGAAGCTCTGCCTATCTATCTATCTAACTATCAATTTACAGAAGATAGAGGTTGTACAGACTGTATTATGACAATGTCTAGCTGTCTCTGAAACATTTAGATTTAGATGGGAATTTAGGTAAGGAGCAAAGGTGAACACTGTCTGCAAAATCACAGGAAAATTTGTCTCAGCAAAATTGTGTGAGTACTTTTCTACAAAAGATGCTGAAGTATTATCAGGAGTACCTAAAACTGCACATTTAAACAGAAACAGCAACGTTGCTTCTACTGCTTGCAAAGCCAAGAGGTATCTGAGGTTAAAAAATCACATGATTTGCCATAGAAGCACCCTCTGGTAGTGTGAAAATAGGTTTAATACATATCTACTTCAGTTGAATGTTTTTATCCCCTGCAGTTGCGTAGTCAAAGGAACTTGTGCTGTGCAGTATGAACTGGTCCAGGATTTATGCCCGTGTTTAAAGCAGCCTGAAGAAGCAGCTCCTGTAATCAGCTCATGACATTCATTTGGCTAAGTCCAAAAACTAGAGATGGACCGTTTAGACATTGTCAT